>VWZZ01000185.1:45771-90044 GCA_013399095.1 Psophia crepitans
GCTCGCCCTGCCCCGCCGTGTGCCAGTGCCCGGCGGCCGTGCCGCAGTGCGCCCCAGGCGTGGGGCTGGTGCCGGACGGCTGCGGCTGCTGCAAGGTCTGCGCCAAGCAGCTGAACGAGGACTGCAGCCGCGCGCAGCCCTGCGACCACACCAAGGGGCTGGAGTGCAACTTCGGCGCCAGCCCCGCCGCGCTGAAGGGCATCTGCAGAGGTAAGCCGCTCGCCCCCCGCCGGGAGCAGCACCCCGCTCCCCGTAGTGCCGGAGTTCGGTAACTCCGAGGCCATGTATGGTTATGCTTTGTTGTTGGTAGCTTGGCAGAAAGGCACATGACTTCAGCAGTCTGGAATGCGATTCAGTATGTCTGGGCTCCGCTGAACGCGCATAAGGAAAAGTGATTCCTGACTAACTTATTGTTCTGCCCCGCGTCCCCGGGGGGGTGTCGGGAGCCCCGCTGTAAATCGAATTTAACAGACCAGCAAATACCTGCGCTTAAACGAGCGCTCCCCGCCGCTGACTCCCCCCCTCCCCTCTCTCCCGATCTCTGCAGCGCAGTCCGAGGGGAGACCGTGTGAATACAACTCCAAAATCTACCAGAACGGTGAAAGCTTCCAGCCGAACTGTAAGCACCAGTGTACGTGCATAGACGGAGCCGTGGGCTGCATCCCGCTCTGCCCGCAGGAGCTCTCGCTTCCGAACCTGGGCTGCCCCAGCCCCAGGCTGGTCAAAGTCCCCGGGCAGTGCTGCGAAGAGTGGGTCTGCGATGAAAGCAAGGATGCGCTGGATGAGCTGGAGGGCTTCTTCAGCAAAGAGTTTGGCCCGGATGATTCCGAAGGCGAGCTAACCAGGAACAATGAGCTAATTGCTATTGTGAAAGGAGGCCTGAAAATGCTACCTGGTGAGTACGGGCTACTCCGTGTGACAGTTAAGGGGAAGAGGCGGGAGGATGGCTGTAACGGCTATACAGCTCCTTGGACCCTGATGGGAAGAAAGAAACCCAGTGAGGGGGATGTATTTAGGCTAAGCCCTTCTTTTCTTTTCCAGTTTTTGGATCTGAGCCACAAAGCCGAGCTTTTGAAAGTCCCAAATGCATAGTGCAAACAACCTCCTGGTCCCAGTGCTCAAAGACGTGTGGAACTGGCATCTCTACAAGGGTTACCAACGACAATCCCGACTGCAAGCTCATCAAAGAGACCAGGATATGTGAAGTGAGGCCATGTGGCCAGCCTAGCTATACCTCCCTAAAGGTAAATACAGGCTCTTCCAGTGCTCCTCTTCTTTCCAAACTGCTTTGGGTAGAGGGTAAAGGCTGGAGAAGGACATCCTGCTAATACTGTTTGCCTCTCCTTTACAGAAGGGAAAAAAATGTACCAAGACTAAGAAGTCCCCATCCCCAGTGAAGTTTACTTATGCCGGATGTTCCAGCGTGAAGAAGTACCGCCCCAAGTACTGTGGCTCCTGCGTGGACGGCAGGTGCTGCACGCCCCAGCAGACCAGGACTGTCAAGATCAGGTTCCGCTGCGATGATGGGGAAACCTTCACCAAGAGCGTCATGATGATCCAGTCCTGCCGATGCAACTACAACTGTCCGCATGTGAATGAAGCTTATCCCTACTACAGACTAGTCAATGACATTCACAAATTTAGGGACTGAGTTGTGTTGGGGGTGGGATGCTAAGCAGAATGTTGAAGTAACCATCCGTGGAGAAACGACCTTTGATGGAAATGGTGCCTTGCCCATTTGAGGTCAGCGGTGAGATGTTACAAGAGTGCACTGTGCAACTGGACACTAATGCGACAGATTTAAGCATACTTAAAGCTTCATAGTACTGGAGCAACTTTACTGCTTCTTTTTGGAGCACCTTATCTAATTATATACTGTTTTCTGTTTGTAAGTGATCAGATAAATGTTTTGTTCTGGTTATGAAAACTTCTTTTCTATCCTGTTCAGTTTAACACTTTGCTTCTCCCCCTCCCTCCATCTTCTCCCACCCTTTCCCAACCAACTTGGAGGTTACATTCCTTCCTGAGATGGGCACTTGTGGGGTGTTCACAGTGGCAGCTATTATGTACCAACTGTAGTTTAATGGCAAACAGAAATCAGTTGTTTTAAAGCTGAGTATTTTATTTATCAAACTGTAGCTTTTTTGGTTTTCTTTGTTTTTTTTCACCCCTTCCAGCCCCTGTAATACTGGAATAAGTTGTAAATGATTTTAATTTTATATTCAATGAATTAAAAGAATTTATTTATGGAATTAATCATTTAATAAAGAAATATTTACCTAACTACTCTTAGCAGAGCATTCTGAGAGGCAGCAGAGATAAAATACAGCAAATGCAAGAGCTTTCTGTGAAAACTGAGTTCTGGGAAGCTTAGCTTCTTTGAAAATTAAGCCAAGCTCTGCTCCAGCTGCAGCCATGAACTAGCATTCCTCGGATAAATGATGTTTTTGAAGTGGTGTATGCATTCTGCAACCCCACGCTCCAGAAAGTATCTACAGAAAAAGCTTCTTGACAGTGAAAGCAAATGTCTGATGGAGAGACTGAAATGTTAATTAGACTGTCAGATTATTCAAACCGTCCTGGAATTTGCAACCCAAGGTACCTCATTAGAATGCAGCACACGCACATGATGTTCAACATTGGGGTGGAAGTGGGCGGCAGGTCGCATGTTTTTTGGTGGCTGCTTTTTGCAAATTAATACACTTCTGCGGCAGAAGAATGTTTCCTCCAGTCTGCAGGAGGTAGTTTGCTTTCACTAAATTCAAATTAAATGAGCTTGAAGCAATGACTTTTGTTAATCCTAATCCTAACCCAGTGATGAAAAGTAAACATTCTGTTAACAGGAGAAGAATGTGAGGAATTTCAAGTACTTCTCCAATAGAGCAAAAGGCAAAGCAGCTACTCTTCTCTTCCACACCTCCCCTTCCTGCTTTTTAAAGATGTAATTACATTTTCTACTGTGGGACACGGATGACATTTGGCTAACCGAGGGAGCTGTAAGAGGGCTAGCTGGCACGCGGTAAGAAAATGACATTTAAAGAAATGAACTGGAGTAGGAGCCGAGGCAGCGGCAGCACACATTTGTGCTATTCCGGTTAGCATAAAGCTGCGGTACAGATAAGCCTGAAAGGAAACCTGCAACAGGATTATTATTATTATTGTTTTTCCTCCTCCTTGTGACTGGGTCGTTCTCTGGGAAAATATCCTCCCATAGCCTTTAGCAGGAAAGCTATGTCTCATAAAAAAAGACTGATCGTGAGGTTTCAAAGTGTGAAGGGATGTTATCCAGCGTTGTATAGTTAGATGCAGAAGTGGCTAAGAGTCAACTTTGTATTAGATTAGACATAAATATTTCAATAAGTGGCCAAATATCTCGGCAGCTCATCTCTGGCAGCTAATGCTTTGCTTGAGAAGTCACAGCCACCTCTCTTCTGCTCAGTCAAGTTCTCCCCCCCAAAGGCATTCAAACCTTGAGCTGTTTTGGAATTCACCACCTGGCCACTGGTCTCGGCTGTACCCGAACTTGTCTGTACAGTATTTGTTGACAGTAGAAGTGTAAAATGCCATGCAGCGCTGTTGTTTGGCTTCTACTTAGATCTAGCACCGCACGCTTCGCTATGTCAGGCGCTGACCGAGAAACCACCAGGTTTACAGGTCAGATTATTGCGTGAGGGAGGAAGAGGAACATGCTGGTCAGACATGCAGCAGCTGCATGCGCAGTCCTCGCCACTCCCCATATTGGGGGAATAACGGCTGCAGGAGCAGATCACGCAAACGTAAAATATACTGATAAAGTCATCCTGCTACAAAGAGAGGGAATGAACCCCACCCAAATGAACTGCAGGTCTTCAGAGCTGGGATCTCACACCCACCGATCACCATCCATACAGTCCTCTTCACTTTTCACGTTTCACAATTACACGGCAAAACTATAAAACCTGCAAGTCCCAGTACTGTAACAGGAACCGGTGTCACTTTTTGTTTAGCATCTTTGCACTTGCTTTGAAATCTTTGTATCCTCTCTTGTTCCCGCAGAAAACCCCCTAAATACTTGGCATGAAAATATAAATGAGTTAGGAACATAATAACTAACGTGCATGACAAGAAGCAGTCCGTTTTCATCGTGTTTCAACGCCACCTAGCAGGTCCAACCCCGAGAATAAACCCACCTGCGTAGTGCGGGGCTCCTGCGAGCCGGGCCGGCACCAGGAGCCTGGGGTGGTCACGCAAGGCCCCGGGGCGGCGGCGGCACGGGTGTGAGGGCTGGGGTCACCCGGGGATGGAGAGCGGTGGCACCGGACACTTTGCTGAATCCGGTGCTGCCGCCAAAAGGAGCGTTTGTCAAATTACAGTTTCAGGACTGCAGGAACGTGTAGTCTTGTATTCAAGACACTTATTTACAAGGGTCTGATGGTGGTGACCACTGTAATGTCAGGGTTACGTGTAACATCTTCCCTACTCGTGAAGGCAACGCAGTGGGAAAAACAGTTTCTGCTTCCTTAAGTGCTGCATCACAGGAAACAAAATAGAGGCAGGAGGATGCAGAGAACAGGCTTTCGTGATCACATTAAATCCCCCCTCCTGGGACGCTGCTAGCTTGTTCCCCTGAATGAGCAGCAGATGGAGGAAAAGCTAAGGTCTCACTGACAGGGGGACGGCCAAGCATTAATTAACCCTCGCTGGGCTGGGCCATGAGAACCTCTATACTCCATATATAAACTGCTGCTGAGCCCACAGCAAACCAGTACCCCCTGGGCTACCTGACCCTCCCATGGACACCTTCTGGGAATTGGGCCCATCTCCCCGCTACTGGTGGGAAGCGGGGGCGGCAGGCGGGCTCTGCGGGAACAGGCAGAGGCACTGAGATCGGTGGGATTGCTGCGGGAGGATTTCCCGTGCTCACGGCCCACCGAAGCTGCGTGGACCCCCTGCGCCCCAGACAAGCAGCTCTGCCACTGCCTCAGGTATGCAGGAAACTTTCTGAGCTACAGCTGCACAGGTCTTGGGGACTGAACCGAGAAATACTGCAGAGCAACTGAACAGACGGTATCGGTACGCTATGATTTTTTTTACCCAGAAAAACTACTGAGGTATGACTTCTACATGCACAATTTATATTGGAGAAGATCCTGAAAGACCCCAAGGCACCATTCACGTAAGCAACTTATCTGTCTTGAAGTACAGTTACGGGATGGAATGCAGCAACTGTCCAGGAGGAAAAGATTACACAAGATTTTGTAAGGTTTTTGTTTACCGGACGGAAGAAATTTCAAGGTAGGGTGCATAGATTTACCCAGATGGGGATCTAGCTAGGACACACGAAGAACTTAACCTCAAGATGAATGCAGTTTCAGTAAGAGCGAAGGGACTCCATCAGAGCTATCAGCTGAACTGTCAGCAGTGTAGTCCAGCAATATTTGGGAACACTGGTCACACACCAGAGCAAAAGGAGCCCAGCAGATTGGCTGAGTCAAAGACACCCGTTTCTCAGAAGCTGCTGATTTCCTTGAACATCTCAAATCAACTGGGTTAAATCCTAATTAGCTCATGAATTTGACAAAATCAGCCATCAAGATGTCATAGATGTAAAACCAGCGAGTCTGTTAATGAGAACTTAAACCAAGAAAACGTATTTTACAGAAGCAGATCCTCCTGCTGTAGGGAACAATCCCATTAAACACAATATGGATGCCCAAGCAGAGCTAAAAACAGAGGTTGGGAAAAAAGGTTGACAAGGAGATACCACCGAGAGTTTAGATGTGACAGTGCTGGGGACTTCTCAGGCAAGCTTTTAGCGCCGGCCCCGCCTGCTCGTTTGCCTGAATGCCTGTGCCTCACCCACCAGCTGAATCGTTACCTCACTCACACAGCTCTTCTCTCCGTTGGCACTCTTGGCAAAACGGACAAGTTCTGGGGCCACAATGCAACGCAGCAGAAAACCTGGAAGCAAGGAGTGGAAAGGCACCAGGCACTTCATTCAATTCACAGTCACTTCTTCCTTCTTGAGGCAGAACTGGGAGGGCAGGAAAAAGTGGCAATGCAATTTTAAAAACACTTTTGCTTTCTCCGCCAGCAGGGATCATGCAGGAACCAGCCAGCTCCTGGTGTGGCAACTTATTCTCAAAATCAAGACTCCCCTCTCATTGCTATCCCTCCTCCTTCAGCAGATTATTTTTAACCTGCTCTGATTTGTCACGCAACCCCATGAACAGCTGTACTGGTGCAAGTGATGCAAAACCCAGCCTAATGCAGAAGGATTAGATAAACAGGAGGACTACTGTGCCAGTTAAAAAAAAATAAATCCACTGTTTCTATCACTAGTAGGAGCCAGCAAGTCCACAAAGACTTCCCCTCGACCCAAAGGTGGCTTTCCATATTTTATCACTCTATTGATTTTTCCTGCCAAAAAGCTGACTACAATCAGATAGCCTGGAAATGCTTTTCGGCAGGAAAAGTTAGCAGTGGCGAAATCAGGCCAAGCCAGCGGAACTGTGCTTCCAAAACAACACGACAATGCAGGGAGCCGACAAGGGAAAGAGGCTCTCACAATAAAAGCATCACTAGAGCGAAGCTGCTGTCCAACGGGTCACCGACACCCGGCAGGACACAGTGGGAACACATTTCTGTTATCAAACCACAGGCAGCAAAACAACCATCCTTGTTTTTTCCTGGTTTACGTGACATCTGCAACTTCCCTTTCAGTTTCAGTATTTATTTCAAGTTAGCGTTGCTGGCATTTCTTGTTTCTCTGGCACACATGTGACTTCCTTCCATGTCACCACAAAATTCCACCAAATAAAACCATATGCACTGCCATAGCAACATTTTGACACAAACACAGGGTAATCTTTGTTCACTGAAGTACACACTGCATATATTTTTCTCTTATTAACAGAACCTGCATCTGCATACAGTTTAACCAAATGTCATAGCAACAACATAAACACAAATTCAAGATATTTTTTTCTTTGGAGGGAGGAAGAATAAATGTTTTTAGGAAGAGAGCGTGGGACTTAAGAAAGAAGAACGAAATGTTTGTGACCAACTCTGGCCTGAAGTTATATCATCACAGCTGTATATTTACTCTTTGAAAGCTTGCCTTTGCAAGGTGTTATTCATTCTCAGTTCCTACAGATGTCAATAGAGAACAGCCGTATCTGGCAGGGCAGGCTCTGAATCACAGCTCCGCTCACACACAACGCGTAGGTCGGACTGCCCGTCGGCACTGCGGGGAACTTAGAGATTTATGTACTTCTTTAGACTAAAGCGCGCGCTCTGCATGGTGAACAGTTTTACTCCTAACGCAAAGTCAAACTGCGCTGTTCAACCAGAGCGCAAACGTGGGTGCAGCATGCCTCCGAGACCCGGCGCCAGCCACGCACTTCGCGGCATGACCCTCTTTTCCTCTACGGATCAACAATTCATAACGCAGGGATAAACACAGGAAAACCCAGAATTCAGCTGTGCTCATTCAAAACGTTGCTGTTACACTGGCAGGGGGGTATAACGTTGTTTTCCCATGTCACCTCAACAACTTATGCCTCATACTCCCAAGAAGTTATACAAAAAAGGAAAAGAACAGAGTTCTCTCATACACACGGCTGACTCAATCCTACCTCTCAGCTATTGCTACGCGCTTAGCTATGCTCTATTTCTGTCCTTTACAGCTTGTGAAAGGGATGACTTCATTAAGCATTTAGTGTTTTTAAAATAGCGCGTTCATTCAGGACGAGCACCTTTACTCTCTGCTTTGCAGGCTGATGGTCCTTCAGCTCCAGCACGCTGTGAGGCTTCAGGGTTTGAACCCTGAAAAGTCTAAACATTAAAAGAAATGCCGTCACAACGCTACACACAAATAGCTCGTTCCTTCTGTGACAAGTAGTTTATAGGGGAAAATAAATGAGTACCTGGCAGTAGGCATAAAATCAAGCACTCGGCACAAGTCAGTGCTGAATGATGAAGGTTAGAACAACATCACAGAGTTTTCATTCACAGTCGCCACGTGTGCTGAACCAAGGCAGCGCCCTGCAGGGATCCCTGCGTGAGAGCATTACAGTAGTAGGTTTTCAAAATGGACAGAACTGAGATCTTCCAGGCAGCCTCAGCTCCGTGTCTTAAACGTCAGGTGCTTGACCACAAATTTACAGTTTTTAAAGATGCATTTTCTCTCTTCAGTTTATTACAAGATGCTCGTTCTGGGTTAAGTCACTCAGAAGGGAATTAAAAACTTCCCGTAACTGCCTATGGAAGTGCTAAAAACCACCTGCCTAGCCGAAGAGTGCATAAACTTTGATTGATTCAGTAACGTTATTCTGAAGAATTACCACTGCTGCAGGACGTGCACTGGCCACCTGTCACCAGTACGGCTGTGCTTTTAGCCAGAGACCATCATTTTGATTCATTTTTATAAACAAAAATTGAAAATGTTTAGCAGAACTGAATACAAATATTTGAATTTCATCTTGGCTTGCGTTTGATGAATCACCACAGTTCAAGTTAGTGTAACCGTTATCAAAACTAAATAAAAATAGGTAAACAGTAACCTGGGCATGACTGATAAATGCTACCAAAGCCTTTTACTCCCAATCTTGTTGAACTGTGGAAGACGATTCCCGGTATTGTTTGGGAAATTTCAGTTCTAGTAACCACCACAGGAATGCTAAGTAAAATATTATTTTAAAAACTTCTTTAAGGTAGGAAAAAATTTAAAACTGAAGGCTAGGTTCAACAGCATCTTCATTTAAAAACAAATTACCGTTGTGTTTGATTCACAAGGAAGCTCAAGTTAGATTCATGTAAGAAATCGAAGCAGGCAAACCCTTCCATACAATTGATGAGAACCTCCAAGAGTGGAGGGAAGTAATGCAAATTACAAATCTGCCTTCCTCAGCCGAAGACTAATCACATACACATGCAGATCAACACTAATATTTGCAGCACTCGGTTCCACTGTGTGCTATGAATCCCAACAGAAATGCCACGCTTTTACTCCAGATGAAACATTTTCTATCAAATGAACTGTGGCAGTTTTGCTGTTCTGCCCTTTTATTGGTGTTATTACGAATGAGTTCAAGACTGGTTTAAAGTAATTTGTGGCTACCAAGTCAGCGTGCAATAATCACTGATTAGGAAAAGCTTATTCACTTTCACTGAACTGAAAAAATATGAAAGCAGCACCTACAGCTAGGAATCCCGGTCCTTTAAAAAGGGTTAAAAAAACAAATATTGAAACAAGAGGTGGGCAGAGGACCAGCAATGACTAAAAAAGAAAAAGGAGCACAGGTGGCTTCTGCCAGGCAAGAAGAAAAACTTCCCTGTTTTACCACGGGCTGCAAAACACACAAGGGAAAGGACATGTGATGCCTCTGTGAGAAAAAGTAGTATGTGACTACAAAGGTTTGATGCTCTTTGCAAACTTCAGTAGCTAGATGTCACGGTGAACAATTTTTTAAGGACAATTTGTTTGCAAAAGTGAGGAAAAAACCACTTCCAAAACTCTGAACATGTCAACGATCCTCTCCACACAGCGTGACTGGGAAGGAACTGACAGCCTGGTGCCCTGAAGCTTCGACTGAGAGTCTGGAAGCCCAAATCCTCTCCTGTATTGCTGCCACAGCTTCCCATTACCTCAGCACGTTTCTTCACTGCTTTCCGTTGTCTTTCTACCTGTAAAGTCAGCACTGCAGGAAGAACACTTACAACTGAAAAACCACCTTCACAGCAGCTTAGTGTGCATCCCACGCCACCAACTTCTGTCACAAAGGTGCTAGTCTCAAGCAGGAGACAAACTGGGGTAACCACAGAAGACTTAAGTCAGAAGTAAAGTAAGAGAATTTGCAGCAGCTCAGCATGATGAGGAAACACCCTAAAATAAAATCACTCTATGAAATACCAGCATTTTTTTTCAGTAAATTTAAGCATTAAGACTGAAATCCACATATAAATACAAATATGTGATCATATGTTTAAACTCAGAAACCAGACACTGATTTACCCCCTAAGAAAGGTAAAGGGAAAAGCATATTGTTGAAACTAACTTGGAAACTTTAAATTTGGGTTACTCTGATTTATTAAAGATACTGGACAAAAGGACATGATAAAAAAAGAATATAAGTTTTTTTTCTTAAACAAGCAATTCCCTGTCTCTTTATTTACAACCCTAAATATGGATTACTAAATCCAAAAATAGTCAGGCAGTTAGGAAGCGCTGCTTTTAGTGAAGGAAACCAAACTAAACCTCTGAGAACTCAGTTGTATAAAAAAAGATTAAATTAAATTAATGAAATAAAAAAATGCTTATTCCACCCTCTCCTCTCAAAGAACTGTCATGCACTGTCCCGAATTTCCCCTTCTTCCACAGATGAAAGGGATGAACTTTCACTGTCCGAGTTCTCCGTAGGTTCACTGGCATCTGAGGGTGTAGGAAACAAACAAAGAACAAACAAGCAATTAGTTTCAGCACCGTTGTTTGCTCATCAAACAGATGCAGCTTAGTTTCTTTTCCTTTTAATCACACTTTTCTTGAGGACAGCTATTTCATAAGACGTAACCAGTCTTATAACACGGGATAAAGCCCTGGGTAGGACCTTGTTGTTGAAGGAGAAAGGAAAACAATGTTGAGAATTCCTTTTAGTTTTTAAATTGTGGTCTTTCAGTCAAGTAGGTAAGCAGAGTATTAATACCACACAAAACTCCAAGAATTTCAAATTTTTCTCTTGGCTTATTTGTTTTAAATATTGTTTTCTGGGCTGCTACATACATATATCACAACTGTAATGAATTATAAAGCATTTATGCTTTTTTTAGCATTTCAGTTAAGATGGCGAACTACTGAGCAATTCTAAACGGAAATGGAAAACTAAGATGATGAACCTCTGTGCTCCCTCCGCATGTTCCAGCATCCCAAAGATGGCGTTAAGCTGTGTGAATCCATGAGCCAAGGCTGATGAGGTTAAAGCTGCACAGTAACTTGTGCTTTAGGACATGGCTGTTATGCTCTACTGAGATCCCGTCGTGAAGCACTCATTCCCCGAACTGGCCTTCAGTCTCACGCCCCGAGACTCCTCCTTGAACAAGCACTGACCCCAGTCACCTTGCGGTGAGGTCACCAAATGCCACTGGTCGGTGGCACTCAAGCAGCACAAAAATAAACTACAGCAAAGCAGGCCCATGATTCACCCTCTGCTCTCATTGTTATTTTCAGTATTTGATCTGACCATGAATTTAAAGAAGTTTTTGAGCATTTAGAGTCAGATGCTTCATTCAGGAACTGTGACCAAAAGGGAGCTGATGAAATACAGTTACTGTCTTGTCAAGATAAGTTCTACAGCGGCCAAACATGGATAATACATAGGACACAGTGTGCACCTGTAGAGTTTCAGTGGAATTTGTTCAAGAAAATAGAAGCATTTCACCCAGAAACATCGGAGGTCACATTTTGTCTACATTAAATCTAGTGTATAATCAATTAACGTTTATATGCCAGATATGTACTGAGCAATGCACAAAGCAAGGATTGTTTTTGCCCCTAAGTCCTGTGAAAGCTTCTATAATCCCCTACTATCTTCAGCCATGACTGACCTTGTATGCTGAAATCAGAGCACCTGTAGTTTTTGCTATAAGCAAGTCAAGCATCAAAACAGCACATAAAAGAATGTGGCAATCTTCTGACTCACAGCAAAGCTCAGCACACAAATTTTAGCTTTAAGTTTAGTCTGTTACAGTGAGTTTTATTTCAGAGGAATTACAGATTGTCTTCACTCAAAACCAGCATATTTTTATGGTGTTGATAGCATTGCCTACAAAGTAAGATTGCCCAGTCCTTCCCACCATAGAACTGTCTGCAGCTTACTTATAATGAAAAAATTAAACTCTGGGTTTAAATTTTTCAGTGCCAGTTTCCTTCTTCAATCCTTATTTTCCTTATTTTTTCTGAAAGCTTCAGCCAAAACACTTCAGCCATTTCTGAAAGCAAGGATAGGAGAGAGAGGCTTTGTCCTCATTAAATTTTAGCAGTTTCTCTTCAAAGGTGTCCCGCTCTAGCTCTCCCCAGTCTTTGGGGGCAGTAACTTGTATCGCAGGGGGAATGATGACCTGTCCCCAGCACGCCCCTGTTGCCATGGCTATGAAAACCTGTCTCTGTTCTTCCTGAGGAAGGGGTTAGATCTGAGATTGCTCAGTAAAGAAACATCATTTCAGCAGTTAAATTCTCACAAGACTTTGTTTCTTGTTCTAGCCTGGGTCCTTTGCACAGAGAGGGGACTATGGTAGTTGCAGTGCCCATGCTCCAGCAGACACCCTGCCAGACACCCACTGTTCAAGGCAGCAGCTGTTTGCTGGAATGCAGAAGAGAGGTCAGCCAGACAGGCGCTCTGAGACAAGCATCTCTCCGGGTGCACATGGAGAGGGCAGAAAGGAAAGGCAGTACTGGTAGAGACAGGGTAAGCGAGAACAGGATGGATGGCTTAGGAGGAGCGCGCGACCGATACAAAAAGCCGCATGTGGCGAAGAAACTGGATTGAAAGAAATACAAAAGATGCTGCAGCAGAAAGGTCATGTCTTGGGAGATGGGAGTGGGCTAAAGTACCTCTGATTGCAACAGACTTCTCCCCAGAGAGTCTGGAGGTGAACTCGAGATTTCCACTCTTAGCAATTACCTGTGAATGCAATGAGTAAAGCAAACTACATACTGTTTTTTCTCCTTTATTCTGTAAAGATGACACAACAGAAGAGTACAATGATTGTGCCACACTTCAACAAAAGTGTTATTTTTGTCTTCAAGGGAAAAAACGGCAACAAAAAAAGCCCTCCTATTTTCATATTCACGCTCTGAACACTTTTCGTGAAAGAATCTGGAGTTACTGCGGCAGGCTTGCACTCTTAACAGAAAAAGCTCCAAGAACAGAGGGTTCAAACCAAACTCAAGGCTGAAGTTGTGTTAATATCTTAACTAAGATGATGTACAAAAATAAAAGTTGTGAAAATCATGCTATTTTTTTTGCCATTAACTATAATCTTTTGCTATGTTATGCCCAAGACACCTCAACAGGGAGCTATGCACTTGATTTTTATGGAAACTACAGAAACAGTTTAAAAAAATAAAGGATTAAAAAAATTAATGGTTCCCTAAGTCTGAAATAGCTGCCAGTGTTCCCCAAACACCAGCTTCAGGGATGACTGCTAACTGAATGACCCCTGCAGCAGAGGAAGGTTGCCATCTTGAAGATACACACTTGCACAGGCCTTCGACAGAGCTGTTGGCACTTCCCCACTATTCCTGTCTCTCTTCCCTTTTGTCTTCTACTCTGCCTTTTACAGAATTAGCTAGTTGCTGCGGCAGCACGACTAGTTCAATCAAGGCTTATTTGAATCTATACCCTTATAAGGACAACCTCCCTGCTAGCTCAGGACAAAATGACAACCACCGTATTTGGATTGAGTTTATGAGTCAATCAATTGTCACTCCCTCCTGACATCTAAATCGTAGGGGTAGGGCTGACTGCTGAAAAGCAAGGGCCTGAGATCGAGAAGTAATGGATAAACTGAAAGTTCCTAGTTGCCTTGTACTCTGATATATGTATGTGCATTCCCAGGGAGTATCAGTGGACCTTGTTGCTCAGACAAGACTCCTCCCTTATCCCCTAGCATGGTGTCTCACTCTCAGCAGCTCTTGCAGTGCACAGTGCAGGAAATGTTTGCATGCCGTTTCTTTGAGAGCAGATGCTCCAATGGATCACTTAGTGTCATCTAGCCAGAGCAGCCAAGATCCACGGAAGTTTGATATCACTGGTACAATATTCTCAGTCTCAAATTTATTCAGTCCAGTCATATACATACAGAGCCACGACTGAGTTGCTGCAGGGACATAGCCATTGCAAACTATTTCAAAGCTTTTCCCCAGAAATCTGGAAAAATCTCATCACTGAAACGTATGGAATTTGATAACTAAGGTGACTAGCTGGGGGACTAAAAGACAAGGGGACTGATTCCCTGTGTCAGCAGCTGCAGAAAGCAAAGCTGGGACACAAAGTCTTTGTACTGGGGAGAAAGATGGAAATGAACTTCAAAACTAAAATACAAACTCCCTCTAGACCTGGGCTCTCCTCTAAGTTAACTCCAAGATGAAAGTTTTCCCTCAACTAAGTACTGTTCAAAAGATAACATTGTGCTTTTAACCCACCTGAACAGCTACTTTGCCATTACGATTTCTAACAACTATCCTGCAGTTCAGAATTATTTGTCCGATGTTAGGGGTCATGCTAGGAAATACTGGAGAATGATTCCTTTGTATGACTAGGAGGCCTACTTAAAACTCACCTTCCCCAGACAGCTTGGCTTTTTAGAAACAACCACCTCTGCAAAACTTTGCTACGTACAAAACTTTGCACAAGCCTGAAGAGTTGTTTTGCCTTAGTGGCTACAATATACAAAAAAAGAATCAAGCACCAGTAAACAAAGTTAGGAAAACCACGTACAATATAGCTTATGGATGTAAGCCATCAGCCAGCAGTTTTGAGACAGAGCATTCATAACAGCTTTTTTAATAGCAAACTTTTAGATTCAGAGGGAAATACAAGACATACAGAACAATCCTGACATTATTAATAGGCGTATCCTTAATTACTGTTTATTTAACTAAAATATCTAAGTATAGCATAACAGGAAATAAATATATGCTTACCTTGGCCAAGAACCACCATGTCATTCTTCAGTGTTTTCAAGACCACAAATAATGTTGGATACTCAATTATTATTTTGCCTTTCAAATTGTCTAGGAGGCTTCTACCGGCATCCAGTTCATTGTACCTTAAAAATATGAGGGAAGTTTGTTTTGGATTTTAATAGTACCAAGGACATAATGTATGCTTTCTGAAAAAAGGTGCGGCGGGCAGGGGGAAGGCTTTCTGGCAATTCACAGGATGTGAATATCATGTTCAGAAGAACTATCTTATGATTCAAATTACGTATCCGCTCTTATTATCCAACTATAATTTTTTTTAAACGCTCCTAAGTGTAAGAACAAGAGGAGAATCAAAGTCAATTTTTTTTAAGGGCTGCATTGTGTTATGAGTTCTTAATGAGTATCTTTACCAACATCGGATATGGACATAGGGTTATCAAAATGCATACATTTACCAAAATCAGATTCTAAATTAAAACCAACACTTAATGTTCTACTTATGGGCTTAACACTGCAGGTTTTATTTACACGGATAGAGGTGTACCTTATTTATCAGGTTTGCCTATGAATTATCAGTGAAGTCCTGGGAAGATGAAATAAAAAGCGTATCTGAACAACTCCTAAACCAAAGCTACGCTGGAAGCACTTAGAGCTCTGTAAGGGCTCTGGTACCCAGAACATTGGGGCAATAATTTCAAAGAGACGGTAGAATATCCCCATTTATGCCTAAGCAAATCTCTGCCTGCAGCACCATCCATAAGAAACTCCCTGTGGAAATCCCCGCGTATGAGTGTGCGACAAGCGGCGTGTGACTCGGATGCACGGTCCTTTCCCAGAAAACGGCTCCTCTTTACTCCGGCGGGGGAAGGCAGGTACATAACACATGACACCACAGTCATAAAAAGGAAACTGAGCATCTTCTCCGCAAGTATTTCCTAGAACCGTAATATTCTCTCCCAGCTCTCTAACTGGAAACCTGGACATGGGATTTTGTGGAAAGGAAGGGATATTTCAAGGCCCTCTGCAAGAGGGCCCTGTTGCTTTCACTTGCTATAACCGCTGCATCCAACAGATGCTCTGATATTATTACACTGCCATCTGAGTTATGCAATTCTTTCTGTAATCAGCATTATTAAATTACTACTAAGCTATTGTATCAGTTAAAGGCAAATGAAGTTCAAAACCAAAATACACTGTGGGCAATAAGTGGAGTATTTCCCATAGCTGCTTGGCCTTCTCTGATCATTAATGTATTACGCAGTTGGGTTTTCTTTTGCCAAAAACAACACTGGACGGGTGAAGGGAATTAGATACTTTACGATTTACAGTAACGTATGATTAAGAACAATACATCAGAGGACCCAGCACACAAAAAGAATATTGAAGGTAAAACAGCATTTGAGTTCTTGGGATTTAAGGGAAACTTAGCTTGAGCAAAAACTATTTCTCTCTCATATTCAACTTCAATCATCGTGAAAATATTTGGTATCATGTTTCTCCCAACCCAAAGTAATTACGACCTCTTCTTTCTGAAACCCTTTAAAAGGGATAACAGTATATTACATTTCTTATTGAATGAATGCATTCATAACTTGTGGATTAACACACATGAACAGAAACATATTTACTGCTTTATTTACAGTACTCTAAATGCAAAGTATGGCAATACCTTTCCTTTGGCAAAGACCTCAACACATTCTTTTCTGGTTAAGCAAACATTGACCACCAAGAGGCTAAAGTAATTCACATGCCACAATACACTTTCCATTATCTCATGTTTTAGACAAAACATCTTTAGCGTCCAGCTTGGCATAAGATAAAACATTTGTACTTAAAACTATTTTATGATAGTAAATTACTGAAGTGTTAGATCACGGAGCCAGAGCTTTATCTTTTTTGTTTTTAAAGTAAATTTTATTGGTTGACAGTGACAGAGAAAACATCCAAATTTTTAGTGTGTAATGTGGGCTGTAAATTTCAGGAAGAATATAACAAAGGAGCTCAATGCTTCTCTTTTTTAAACTTTGCTATTATTACCTATGCTATCCAAAATACTTCAGTCTACCACATGCCCTGCTTTATACACAAGTGTAAGTTGAGGATTCCTGCTAACCCACCTGCCAGCCTCTTCCTTGACTCTGCACGCTTAAAACATCTCAAAAGAAAACTAATACTTGTCACTCAGTTCCTAAGTCTAATACAGGATGGCTCCTGAGCAAGACTGATTTTTCAGGTTGTCTCTGAAAGACTTTGCCATGATAAAAAACATCCCAATTTTATCCCAGAACCAGAACAGAGTTATACATCAGAGGGTGAACAACACAGACCTATGGGCAGAAGACGACAGACCTGTAAGGCTTTTCCAGAAGCCTATATACACGTGTAATTTAAAATTTTACTTATGAAAAGGCTAGACCTGTTTGGAGAAAAATGAAATGAAAGAGCATATTCACAAATGTAACTTCCTGTACAGATTATCCACCAGGATGAGCTGAGGATGTAGGGTTACACTGGAACGCAGGTCCTCCCTCCCATGTATTTGCAGGGAGGTAGTCTCAACAGCTAGGAGATAGAGCAGGGAGAACTTGGTAATTGGCTATTACCAGATATTCTTTTATCAGCATTTTTACCTACTTGTCCTGGATCACTGGGACTGTGCAGCCTGTTCAGTAAGAACCCATAATGAGCTGCAACCTTCCTGAAGCCCTTCCTTCACTGGGCATTTCAAGTGACAACCCAGTAAAATGAATGACAGCCAGTGTGTCTGTCCTCTCATTCAGACTATTCTATGCTCCAGGGCCAGTTGCAGGAACCAACTTAACTGAGGCTGTCGTCCTAAACAAGCTTCTTCAGCCCTTCATGACAGGTCAGATTTGAAGACAAACCTGGTTCCAAACAAACTGGCCACCCTGACAGAACCATTGCCTTAACACGTCATCTTCATATCTTTCTTTTAAACCTTCCCTCTGCTGCCTCTTTTCCCCTGCTGCCCAGTTCATACAAGGTGTCTGTGCTACAGCTTCCCCATCCCTGTGGGACTTCTCTTTGCACCCTTCCCTCTCAGTCTTCCACCCTGATACTTTCTCTCTCCCTTCCATACATTCCCTCAGCCTCCTTGTCCAACACCCACCACGTAATGGTACATTTTTTTTATTATTTTCCCCAAGCAAGGCTTTATGTCCATGTCACGAAGCAAGAAACAGGCCTGGATTTCTTCTTAATAAGATGACTCAATTTATAAGGACCACAAACAGATAATCTTGGTAGACCACAGCTTTTGATTTGAGTTGGAATGAAATAACAGTAAGTGCTTTTAAAAGGACAAAAAATAAATAAAATCTGCCTGCCACCAGACAGTTTAAAAGCCTACAAAAATGGTGACAATTGAGAAAATTTAACAAGATTCAGCAATCCCACATCAGTTCCCATAGAATCTGTTACGTTCACTCAATAAATGGCCTTGTTACCTTTCACAAAACACTGACATTAATGTGTCTCTGCATTTCTGATAGCATCTCTGAGTTTCTGCAAAGGATATTTTCACTATCTACAGTTATTCCACCACCTTCCAGGAATTCAACAATTCAGTCTCCTAATCTGTCTCCCACAGGCAGGAATGCCGCATTAGATCACTGCACCACAACACGCTCCCCTCAAATGGAGCCTGTGGCTATCATCGCAGTGGCGTAACCTGTCTCCACAAATTCAGACAGCAGGAAATTCCCTGCTGATCAGGTTTTCCTGAATGTCATCTACAGGAACTTTGATTGTAATAATAATAAAGAAAAATCTGCAATCTGGAATTAAAGATAAATTGTAACCACGTTATTTCTCTAGTTTAGTCTTCTAGACACTGTAACTATCACTAAAATGCATATTTGCAGAATGATGTTCATAATTCTGTGAGAGAGATCAACCAAAATCTTTGCACATTTTTTAAACAAAGATGATTTCTTCTTTCTAGAACTGAGTGGAAACATCGAGGTATTTACTTGGCATAACTCAGATACAATAAATCATGCTATCTATTTTGGGCCTCGTCCTAAAAATCCACACTCAAACTTCTGCTACCTTATGGGAAGAACCAAGATATGTTTTCTTCCCCCCAAACAAAAGTGGGTTGCAGTTCCTAGGTATCTGCATTTGCCTAGAAGAGAGTAAAGACTGGGCATAGCACTTGAAGTCTCTCCCAAGCACTCATTCTGAAGTGCTGCAGCACTGCAAAGATAATAACTAACAGATGGACTTTCATTCCTAAGTGGTGAATAACCTCTTCGTGTGGTTATGATTTGGTGAACATGGAAGTAGTGAAATGCACTCTGGAATTAGGTATGAAAGGAAAGTTATATGGCAGAAAGTAAACACAATGTATTGAAATAAAGCGCGATTTTTATATTTAACTTTCACTAGAATTCTGACCTTCTAAAAAGTTGTAACATGGTGAATTTTATTAGTCCATATGTGTGAAAAAGAATTAGAAAATCCAATGAGCAGAAAAGCAGAGACCTTAGAAACAAAAAGGAAGTGTCTTGCCATAATACTTCCTTTGTAACTAATTCCTACCAACAGCTGAACAATATGCAAGATTACTCTGCTTGAACACTCTTTTAAGGAAGGGGGATGGGAACCAAGTTCAAGTTAATATTTTAATATGAAAAAAAGTTATACTACAGTTCATACAAATATTTTAAAACCTGCTAGCTCATCCTTCTACTCTTGCTCTATTGTTTTTCTCCTGGCGTAGGACCTCCATAATTTGTTTTAAGAAACATTCCCTAATCTCTCCTCCATACTGTCAATACCTGCCAAGCACAACCTATACCAACACAGACCAGGTGCCTGGCCAATCCCTTTTCAAGTCAGATCCCCATCTCAAGTAACAGTTCCATCACAGGTGTCTTTTTTTCTGGAAAAAAGAAAAATTAGGACAAACCTTCTCTTACCAACCATTTGGCCCAGAAGTCCGGCTAAGAACGAACTAAAAAAGCACAGGAAGAAAAGTTGTCAGCCTCCCAGGAAAGCACCTCACACGTTGTCACCATCTCCTAACTATACCTACATACACAGAATATATAAAGGCACTTCCAAATAGCAAGAAAACCATGAAGCTGTTCCTTTTCCTTGCCACATTTCAGCCACAGATCATCCTCAGACAAAGATGTATTAAGACAAGCTGTAATAATCCGTGGTCTCCTCTCTTTTATGGGGTGTAAGAGGCCCTTCCACTAGGAAAATCTAAGAACCGTGAAAACTAAAGCGTAAAATGGGAAAAAAGTCCCACTAAAACAAAAGCTCACAGAAAACCTTCTCTTACAAACATATTTCAGGGACTTAAAAAAGTAATACTCAGGCGAAGACAGCAGGAACACCAGTTGTCACCTAAATTAGCTGGCACAATAGGAGATGTCCAGAAAGATTTAATGGTTTGTTCACTTTTACCCTAGAAAATATACAAAACAGTTGATGGAAAGAAGAGATAAGCAAAATAAGACTACAAGTATGTCACCATAGAAGCACAAAGGCTGTCCTTGTTTAAACCTCTTGAGAATGAGGCAACTGCACAAAGAGAAAACCACAGTAGAAGTTGTTTAATGACAATCATGGAAAAATGTATCAATTGATGGCAAAACCCATAAAGCAGATAAAGCATCTGCTGCAACAATTTAGTGGACTGAGCATTAAGAGTGATGTGGTAAAAGGATTCAGGATGCACAATAACGATGTAAAGATTAACTGAAGCACAAACCATTCTGCATCTTTTAGTTACGGGAGAAAGTATGACAAAACAGAAGGAAAATGTGAAACTAGCAAATGTCAGTTTCTTGGATCCGGTGGAATTTGGTTCAAAGAATAGAGAAGTGAAGTGATACTGAATTTCAAGAAAGCAAATACTTTCCCCATCTCATAATGAAAAGAAGTAACAAAATCCAGCAGCAAGTAAAGATGCTATCATTCAAGTGCATCACGGCAACAGTCCTTTACACTCATAGGCATCTACTCACTTTGCGAAGCCAGGCAGCTTTACAAACTGCTTGAAAGCTCAAGGTTTACAAATCTGTAAGATTTGAGCAAACATACTGAAAAAGGGTATACTACAGTCATGCAAGGCTACTATATGACTGAGATAAAGAAACAAAACAGCCTAAGGGGTTAATGATAGCCAGAAGGCCTAAAGGGAATATGAAATTTCACACGGCAAAAGTTATTAAAAAGAGAGTGGGTTGACTACCGAAGATGAATGCCTACAGTTTCAAAAACTGAAAACACATTGGTGGCATCTTTAGTACAAGTGAAAGCTGTGGGTGGCTCCCCAAAAACGCAGGGAAGCCAGCCTTGTACCATTAACTTGTACCATTAATAAAACATTGGCATAATCATGGAGAAAAAGTGAATGTCATAAATCTACTTTAATTACAGTACTCTGTTACACAGCCTCATGAAACATTACTGTAAATAATTTTAGAGGTAGAGGTGTACTGAGGAATACCAAATAAACTAGAAAACTAATAGGCCAAATCTCCTTTGACAACTCAAAATTAACATAAGTAAGCAGTGCACTGATAAACTGAACACAAATATAAAACTGATGAGAAATTGGTCCTTGTAAACTGGCAATGCTTTTGTTATTACACGTGGGTTAATCTAATGAACCTCCACTTCAGGAACAGGAAGAATTGATACTTCTGTAATTTCAGACCCCTAGATAGCAAATTCTAACTTCCAAATTTAGGTCATATGGAGATAGCCTGAATACCTCTAACTAAAGGGTGAAACACATCCAGCAGCTTACAATTTTTTGTATGGGAATCACAGTGCCATAAAACCTTCCATTAAGGGGTTACTAATGCTTTACAATGAAAAGGAAAAGCTACGAAATAAAGAAAACAAATTATTTTCTTGGCAATCAAGCAGGAAGGTCAATTCCTTCCTTGGCGAGGTTCAATCAGCCCTAGCTCATTTCCGTCAAGAAAGAGAAAAAACCAGAGGGATTCCCCTTGGCAGCATCAGGAGGAAATAACAGGTTTTCTCCTTCCTGACTGCAGCACGAAGAGGTTCTTCCCTACTCCGTCTCTGTGAAAATGCTGATGGCTACGCTGCCATGTTTCACAGCGTTGCAGTTTCCAAGTTCAGCCTATCACTTCAGCTACCTGTGAATGAGTTTGTATCTTTGCTCCTAGAAGCCTCTTACTCCAGCTTCCCCATTCTGCCTGGTCCCCAAAACCAAGAAACTCAGCTAACTAAGTCAGCACCTCACTGTGTCTTTTTCTTCCAAGAAATCAGCAACAAATCCTCTTTTTCCTTCAGAAAAATATTTTAACAGCAACCCAGACAGACACAGTTGAATTAAATCCTGTGATACAGCTTACAACACTTATAACAGACTGGAATAGGACAAATGGTTTGAATGTTATTTCTGCTCTGCAGCCCATTTTTACCAGCTCCTTGCCCCAGCCAAGGGGTAAAAGATTATTTAACAGGGTTTTTCCAACTCAAATATTTTATTGGATTTCATGGCCTGTCTTCTTGCCTTTAAGCCTGCCTTACACGCATGCTACACGGTACACGGACTTCCATGAAGGCATTTTCCATACTATGCATATGTTACTGGCAAGTTCCTCTCTGCTTCCTAGTAGAGATGATGGGCTGGAGCAAACTGCAAGATTTCTTGCAACAGCCTTTCCTAGATGCGTATTTCCTCAGAGAGAGGAGAGAAAACCTGCCTGTGCGTATGATGGCTATGCGGCTCTCATGCTTCAAGACCAGTTATGATGTAGAAAAGAGGCGACTGTGTACAGTTTTGGTTTAGAATTTGGGGTCTGCCTAGCTGCTTCGCAAGTATGAAGAGTCTGAAGGTCTTCAGGTCTGCCTGTGGTGCTTCCAGAACACCACTAGATGACTAGTCAGGACAAATCAGTGGCTGAAGCCAACACTAACATTTTTACTGCTCTCTCATTCTCCACCTCTTTACTTACTCACATATTCCTCTTCCATAAGTGATCTGGATCTAACTGGCTGCAATGTACACAGCAGAATTTTGGAGCAGAGGCTAGAATTTCAAATACATCTTTGTGCAACAGATGTCTCAGTCAGCGACTCTCTAGCTGAGACACTCGAGAAACCCTAATGCAATACCATTAATTATAAAACAGTTCATCCAAAAGAATTCAGCATGGGTTACAAAACGCTGTATTGTTACTTCAAAAAACAGGCGCCTACTGGTTCATAAAGGAATCCCTTTCAAAGAAAAGGAAAAAAAAAGGGAATGATTGCTCAAGATAGTATGATGGACAAATTCTGGGTTGTTTTTTTTTCGGAATCATCCCAAAAATCTTTTCAAAGGTCAAGTAATTTTAGTCAGACATCATAAACATTTAGCTCTGCATGCTACAGATTCAGACTGTACATACTTCTTATACTCAGCAATGACTAGTTTTCTGCTTTCCGTCTATGTTGTGCAATATAGGATTTCAATGTAAAACGTAAGTAGATAGGAAAAGTGACTATTTTTTTTACAGTAAAAGCTGCACATCCCAGCATCTGTTGCTCTGCGTCACTTTTGTTAGCGGAGACACTAACAGTTCAGATAAAGAAGCAGCATGTGAAAAATGACACTAAAATGGCTGCAGTAACAAAACTAGAAAGCCTGAAATGACCTACAAGAAAATGTAGTGAAGTATTCAGTAAGAAAAGCTGAAGTTTTAATAAAAAACCCCCAACAAAACAAAACCCAACACTCTGGGAAAAAACAGCAGCAAGTATTAATACACAGGAGCACTGTGTTTAAGAAACAGACTACAGACCAAATTCAATTTTCCCTCGAACAGTACAAAGTCGCCAGAGCCTGACTCGAGTTGTGCAGTGAAGAATGACTATTGAAAGCTAGCTCCCTGCTTTTGTAAAGCTGGCAGAGCTGCTTTTGTGCCAGCTGCTGTGAGCTAGAGAGGAGTAACGAATTCTACTGTCAATCTTCCGCTGGCGTAGGTTAAAGCCAGCTTGGGGTCCGTTCCAACTCATGCCAAGGCCAGCAGTTCAGCCAGGGATTTGTATCCTTAATTCCTGTCTCATGTATACCACGTACTACACAAATGTGACAAGAAATTGCTTCCTAAGTAAGACTAGCGAATCTTAAATAAATCACCCCACGCTTTTCAACATTTGCAGAAAACAGAGAGGAGGAAATAATGCTTGAAATGTGCCAATTCTAGCACATTTGTTTTGCTAGATGAAGTAGTGTTTTTGAAATGAGGTCGTAATACGATGATAAAAAGAACTGATCCACACATCACACTAATAGCAGTGACTTTTAAAGCAAACGAGTACAAAAAAGTGTAATTTTTTTATGTACAAAAAGCAGAAAGCAAAGACTATAAGCTCCGTTGGTTTTACACAAGAAGGAACACTTTTACACACTTTATCACAAAAGATAAAACAGAAGGAAATGCCCTAGGAAAGATGGTATGAAAAATGAAGGAAAGCACTAACACTATCAATATTTGAGGCTATCTGCAATGTATTTAAATGTAACAGTTTCTGATTATCCCGAAATCCCTGACAAAGCAGATATCTTATAAATATTTGTAATAACACAAAAACAGATGATCCAACATAAATACATTAAAAGAGATCCAGTTCCACTACATTTATATTACTCTCTGAATTCCAAGGCGATTTTCTAAAACTCTGTTGGCATATCTGCACACACTAAAGCAAAGACTTTCTTCATCTTCCTAAATCTATTACTGTGACTACTGCAACCTACTAATGTGATCTAACCCTTGGTTATTTAAAAACAATAGACTACAAAAGAAAATTCTCTGTGAGCACAGAACTCAGTCATCCAAGGAAATAACTCTCATTTCTGCCAGCTGATCTTGAGACAGGGAAGTGCTCCAAAATTACTAACATCATCCAGCCTTCTGGGAAGCAACTGCATTGGATCAGTTAAAGCAAAATAAGTGTTCACCACCATAAGGCAATGGCATTTAGTAGAGAAGAACCTCTGATACTTATTTAGCAGATTTCCTTCCCTGTGGTCCACAAGAATTAAGTGGCAAACATGCCATATTCTCATGTGCACCAGCCAATGCCACCACAGAGAGTAAGAAGCCTCTTGATGTTGGTACAAAAATGCTTCAGATATTTTCTGCTTTCTGAGTAACTGAAGCATGAGCTGTACCAGTACTACTCATACAAAAACCAACGCTACAACTGATTCTATACGCATCGCTGTGTGGTGTGGCAGTTTTACAACAGGAAAGCTACAGGATACAACCTGGTATTGCTCTGTACTCCAGCTCCCTGATGAATATGGCCACTGAAAGCCATGGGCTTTGCAAAGCTTTTAAAGCCAACCAGACTATATTTTCCAAGCACCTAAATATCCTGTCAGTGCCTACTTGGATCTTCAAATCTGAAGAAGTCTTCTACAACAACTTACCTTGAAACAACATTCACATGCCATTCTGGATACATGAGCAGGCAAAAAAAAAAATCACTATATAAAAGATCTAACTTTGATGTTTAAGAAAGCACTATTTTTTAACTCCATTCCACTAAACACATGTGACTAAAGAGCCACTATCTAACCTACATTCATGCAAGATGTTACTGAACCCAGCAGAAGATACATTCTGGGTGGTTTAACCTCGCTAAGATTTATTTAATTATATTTTCTATGAAAGTATCTACCATAAGCCAAATCTGTTGCAGTTATTTCTCTTCTAGAAATAGGATCATCTTATAAGGATGAGTAAATTGACTTTTTAATTTAATATCTGTAGTTATGAAAAAAACCCCAACTCTGACCATGAACTTAGAACAAATATCAAAGGTCTGTTGGATTTAGGAATTCTTTTTTTTTCCAGGGTATTTTTTTGGTTTTTGTTTGTTCGGGGTTTTTTGTTACACAAAGCTTAATAAGGCAATTCTCAGGAAAATAATAAGGTGTATTTCCCAAACCAGATTGTATAATTTGGCAGTCGCATCTTTCCTTTCCTTAGTGGAAAAAGCAATACGCTTACCATATGAAGTCACTTTGAAGGCATCCCAAATAAAGGACTGAAGACAGTTAGGACACTAATTTATCCTGAAGAAAGAAAAGACTACTTTATAAAAGAATGTAGACTGTAAAAATCATCCAAGAGGCAGCAGTTAAACCTTTCTTGGAATAGTCACAGTCGAGGAGAGAATGGACACCAACCACCAAGTGTTGCATAACAGGTGATAGAGGCGAGCACCACCAAACGGAAAACTCTTATAACCCATTCAAATGCAGATTTTTTTCCAAACCAAGGTTTCAAAGAAAGAATAGAGTTGCATAACACTCATTTTTTCAAACCCTCCTTCATAAGATTCCTTATAAAGTAACTGCAGTTAATGAGAAGACTATCAAGTGGTGTTACAGTGTTACAGAGCGTTAGGTGACGGGCAGGGAGGACAGGACATGAGGGGAGATTATGCTTTACATTACTCCAAGTAATTGTGGACTGCTACCAATTCATACGGAAAGCAATTCTAACAATTCTTCTGGTTTTAGAGAAGACAGAAATAAGAGCTTATCACAAAGTTCTCTGAGAACTGTCACCATGGATGATAAAAGGCACCTATCAAGAAGAAAGCAAGCACCATGTTGTTTGGCAGCTATCCATGATATCTGCAACACCAGTGGATTTATCCCGTTGCTTTCCAAAGTTCTGCAGAATTCCTGTGAGGAAGCAGAAATCTGTACTACATGGCTGATTTATATTTACGGTGACAGAAAAAAAGGAAAACCAAAAAACTTAGAGCATTCTGCAAAGGACCTTTAAACTAAAAGGGCCATTTGCTGCGAAACACAGAAAACAGCCAAAACTAAACCACAAACTCCTGTTTCATAAACAATTGCAGGAAATACTAAAATCCTTCTGTAACATACTTATCTTAAAACTAGAAGACTAAAATTTTATAGCCCGCAATAATCCTGCTTAGATGTTCTCTGAAACACTATTGCACTTCCTCAATAATACTTCGTTGTAACTATGAAAAGTATTTTTTTCAAAAGGTTCTGCTAAGCCTAAAAACAACATCCGATTCAACAATGTGTATTTACAGCCTTTCTATTATCCAGTGCTTGTGGAGAAGGCATTTTTCTGGTGGGCACAGGGGAAGGTTTGGGTAACACAATGTTGACGTGGACTTGCGTGTATTAGTAGAATACACCAACCCTACTCCTCCAGTCTGCCCACGAAGTGACGGAAGAGGATTTTGCCATACGTGTACATACAGCTTAAAATCACACAGGATGAGGTGGCACAGGATGAGAAATTACTCTGAGCTGACAGAAGCACTCGAGGTTACACAAATCAGCAGTTAACGGCTCCCCGCTGTTAAGGAAACGTGGATAAAGAAATGTGAGAGAGTTCTGTCTGCACTCAGTTTTTGTTCCACGCTGAACGCCACTGAGCAGCAAGCCCACATCGCTTCAATTGCACGTACTTCCAGTGCAATTTCAGGTACTGATTTATAGAACAGGAGCCATAAACCTCAAATTAATTTAACTGGGGGGACGCCAAAAGGAGAAGAAATCAAAATAAATTCTCTCTTACTTAACTGTAATGCAACTACAGTAAAAATTTAAATTCCTTCATAGAGCCTTTGTCACAACAACTATGCTGGCACAATCGCGCTGAGAGCGCCTGCTGGCAGAGACACAGCTTATGTCGACAGAAGATGCTTTTCTGCTGACATAGCAGTCCCGTCATTTCAAAGAAACTTTGTTCTTTCCTTTCAGAGGAGGAATTTTCTTTCGGTATGCTGCTTCCTTGACCTGTCTGCACTGCCACAGCTGGGGCTGCTCCACCAACTTGTATGAACAGATTCAGATAATTTCTAAGTGAGGAATTGCATTTCTTTTCTATTTTAACTTTCTGCAGTTCTTTCTGAACTGTAAACTTTACATTCACTCAGTGGGATGAATACCAATTACAGTGACCTTGATATCAACCAACATAGTTGATTCTTGGAATACAGATGAGGCTCAAACTTAAGAATATTTAAGTTAATTTAACTTCATGAGAAGGAATTCTCTCAACAAATCTGCAAGCTAAGGAAGCATTAGACAGATTTCAGAAAAGGAAAATGGTTAAGTAACAAAAGAAACCGATGAGTACAAAAGATAGTTCATTCTGATATTAAATTGGTTTCCTTCCCAAGCCTTCTACACAACTTACATACTCTACTTCAAAAGATTAAAAGGTGAACTTCACCTGCTATTACCAAAACAATTTTTCCTTCTTTTCTAGAAAAGGAAACGTGAAAAACCAAGCACTAAAATACCAGGGAAAAACCCACCTGAGTATAAATTACTTTATTTTTAAAACACAAATGACTATTCAAGATCATTGCTTGAATACTGCCTTTCCAACCACGTACTGCAAGATGATGTTCAGCAGTAACATACTGAAGGCATTTTTCAGTTTTTGCTGCATGAACTTGAGTAGGTGACAGAGGTTGTTCATGCTCTGGGAACCTGTCCTAAACACCACTATTAACAGAAGAGCAGAAGAGTCTGCTAAGAGTATTTTAAAAATGGGGTATTTTTTCTGATCTCATTTCCTGGAGCTGAGCTCTAGAAGGGCTTCTTTACTTGGGTGCAACAGCACGTACAACCTGTACAGCTGAAGTGCCTGTGCTGAATAGCCCTTCATGGAACACTGGGAAATACAGCAGAAAGGCAGACCAAGAACTGTGAAGACTTCATCTGCCCAGGTGCTTCTGCAATGAGCTTTCCAGGGTCGCTCACAATGCCAGCATTTCTAAATTTCCCTCCCAAACACCAGAATTTGACTATTCTTGAAGTAAATGGAAATCAGTCCAGACATGTGGCCTTTAGAAATCTGTGTAAATGTCTGTTTAGTCCCTACTGCTAAAATCAGAGAGCACCAATAGGTCTTAATTACCTGGACCAGCCTCACCTGGGACTTTCACCCACACTCCCTGCCCAGGGGTCCAGGCACAGAATAGACTATTTCAGTTGGAAGGGACCTACAATGATCACCTAGTGCAACTGCCTGACCAATTCAGGGCTGACCAAGTTGAAGCATGTTATTGAGGGCACTGGTCAAATGCCTCTGAAACACTAACAGGCTTTTGGCATCGACCACCTCTCTAGGAAGCCTGTTACTGTGGCTGACCACCCTCTTGGTAAAGAAATGTTTCCTGAAGTCCAGCCTAAACCTCCCCTGGTGCAGCTTTGAACCATTCCCACGCGTCCTGTCACTGGATCCCGGGGAGAAGAGCTAAGGACCTCCCTCAGGAAGCTGTGGAGAGTAACAAGGTTGGTTCTCAGCCTCTTCTCCAAACTAGACAAGCCCAAAGTCCTCAGCTGCTCCTTACACGACATTCCTTCCAGCCCTGTCTCCAGCTTTGTTGCCCTCCTCTGGACACATGCAAGGACCTTCACATCCTTCTTAAACGGTGGGCCCCAGAGCTGCACACAGCACTCCAGGTGAGGCCGCACCAACACTGAATACAGCAGGATAATCTCCTCTTTTGGCCAGCTGGTTATACTCTGCTTGATGCCCCCCAGGATGTGGTTTGCCCTCTTGGCTCCAGGGCACACTGCTGGCTCATACTGAGCCTGCTGTTGGCCATCACTCCCAGATCCCTTTCTGCAGGGCTGCTCTCCAGCCACTCCTCTCCCAAGTTATACTTGTCCCCAGTGCTACTCTGTCCAAGGTGCAGAATCTGGCATTTGGACTGGTTAAATTCCATCTCATTAATCATAGCCCAATGCTCCAATCTATCTAGATCCTCCTGCAAGGCCTCTTGTCCCTCAAGAGAGTCAGCAACCCTGCTAATGGTGCATTCAACTTCTGCATCCAGATTTTTGAACAGTACTGGGAAAAAATACAGCATAAATAGGAAGCTCAGTTACAACTAAAATTCTTTAATATACCTTTTTTCCCCCCTTAGAAATAATACACCATGCTTTAGGGAAGCATATTATTTACATTTGTTACATTTGAAGAAAAGAATGTACTTTGAGAACCCTAACCAGGAATCACTGGTCAACCACAATAAGCTATGCCATTAAGTTGATACACATCCTTTTCAGTAACAATGACAACAGGGTGGAGTGTTCAAAATGGTATTTATACCAACAAAAATTATTTCTTTGATTTTGAAGTTCAAGATTATTGTCTGTTCTGGAAACAAAGAAAACAATTTTGCACAAGTCTGAATTATGGAGACTTAAAAGCCCACACCCAGAAATATGGTATCTTGAAGAGTGATGAGTTAGTAACTTTGAGAAAAATGTGTTATTTCAAATGCAGTGACTGGATGCTGATAAGCACATAATTTTCGTTGCAGTGATTAAAAAACAAACCAACCAGCTCTCCTCAACTATCACTTCAACTCTCTTGGGAAGATTAACACTTCCACAGAGAAACTTGCAGAAGGGAATGGATGTCTACGTTTCTGCTGGTCGATACAGTAATTTAGCATTTCAGAACAAACCTGTCTTTATTGCAGACATTGTTACATTTGCATGGACTGCTGCTGAAGCAGCTCAGGTAAAGGCACACTCACTATGCCACCAGTGTAGCTGTGAGTGCCCTTAAACTGTCCATGTACAAGTCAGCTGAATTTACGACTCGGTAATTGCACTGAAACTTCAGTGTTGACATATCAGACAAAGAAGTAACATTTTTGCTGAATCATTTTTAAGATGGCTGGTAATTACTCACTGAAGTTTAATCCATGAGATTATGTAATGTCCATTTGTAATATTAAAGAATAAGAAACATATTATTTCTTTTTGCTATTTTTAATTAATAAGCACACAAACTGAAGAACCACCTTACCTGACAGAGTTTTGTTTCCTGTTTTCTATTTTCATTAAAATTTGTACATCTGACTGAGGAGACATCGTATAGATTTTTAATCTGGAAAAAGAGAATATGCAACAGAGATGAAGAAACAATTTGCCACATACTAAGTATTTCCTATAAACGAGGGCTATAATTACTTGTATGTTTTTCTAATCGCTCTAAAGAAGAGGTTCACTGTCACCCCCACTGAGGTTAATTATGGTTACATTTTTTAGAATTACAGTTGCTTTATTCGATCCTTATGCCATGAGTCAATTTCTTAATATTTTCATTTAAATTTGGTGGCTATACTCCAAGGTTGGTTGGTGAATGCTGGGATGGTTTAAATCACAGGAATTAAAAGATGTACTGCTGACTGGGAACTCAGCTCTGCATGCTGAAAGTGTAGCCAGTTTAAGCCATTTATTCAGAACTGTTCCCTTCTTTTATTAGTTGAACTAGGCAGAAAAGTTATGCAATACACACCTTTGACAAACTACAGGATCTGATTCCACTGGATCAATGTACGGCTTAAGGATATCAGCGAGTGTCTTATCATCTGGCACCCTTTCACCAAAGATAAAAATCAAATACGTAAGACATGGTTCATCATGTACACAAAAATCTACTGTCCGAGTCATTCGAAGGAAGCTCCATATTTGTATGCTACAGTGGCACAACTGAGTAGTTCATGGGAGGATTATAAATGTGTATCAGTACAGCACAGATAATTGACAGCTTTCTCTCAGGTTCAACAGTAGGACTTCACTGGCATCTACAAGGAGTAAACAGATGCATATCTCTAGTTTCTAATGCTGCAGCAGAAACATGCTGTTCCTGCAGCCCTAAAAGCAGACAAGGGCATTCTCATCCCCCTTCAGGCTAGGAAAAGAGGAGAAAGATTCGTGAACAAAAGCTTAGTTTTTGGCCTTTGCAAAATGTGCTTATGGGCTTCCCTACAAAGCAAACAATGCAACCTTTTCATCCTATATGAAGGTCAGTTCCAGCGTGCAGGGGAGGAGGGACTGCAAATCCTGTTGAACGTCTGCTCCATAAGAACAGAATATGTTAGGTGTATGGGATACCGCTATTACCAACATACAAGCTGCTCTGTTTACATAAAGAAAAGGACTAGCAATCAAACATTTTGCCTGATTTGAAAAGCCTGCTACCTTTCAAAGAGGAAAGAACTACATAACTTTAAGTATTTTTTCAATTGAAATGACCTTTTAATTAAGACTAAAAGTAATATTTCAGTTTACTTTCTATAATAGAAATAGATAACGACTGATCAAAATACTTGGCAGCTCAATTTCAGCAGACTAATTTAAAACTTATAACAATCCGTTTTTCAAGCTCCGTACCCTTTTAAAGTATATTCAGCATGAGAGTGAGGAAATACGAGCTTCAAATGCCAGTAGAACTTTTTCTCCCTGAAAAGAAAAAGAAATCCACATTCTTAATGTTAGCTGGTAACTACTACTTGTTTTTTCTATGGTAAAGCTCAGTAGCCTACGGCATAGGCGCAGAAGAAAATATAGAGTCAAGATTTTGTACGGCATTTTCAAAGAGTAAAAAGGGCATGCAGAGACACCGAGATGCACTTTGATAGCCACAATGTTCCCAGATCTTGCTGAATTTCAAGTACTCACGGGATGAAACATCTCTTCCTTGCAAATCTAGGTAAGATATGACCAATGAACTGATCAACAGCATTTCACATTTTAAAAGTGACTATCTTCCAGTTGACTTTCTGTATGTATACCTGCCCTTTAATTTCACAAAAGGGAACTGCTTTTTTTGCAGATCACCCTGGACAGATTACCAAACCTGTGCAACACTAAGAGCCAGAGGTCCTAGCTGCTACATAAAATAGGGGACTCAACTTTTCACAGCAGTGATTGCCTAAATAGAAAACAGGCCATGGGTAGGGAGGGAAGCTACATTTTGGCATAACATGGATAACAGAAGTTAGAAAGAAAAAATGTTTTACAAAAAGATCAGGAAGCTTTTGATAAAGACCAAAATTGCTGTAATGTTCTTTTCTCCAGTTTGTTAGTTTTAAGACTCATCATCCTTTTCCAGCTAGCATAATCAGTACCTCAGAACAGAAGCTACTGAAGCACAGTTCCAGTGCAACATCATCTTAAGATGAGTAGTATTACCTAGAGTATACTTCATCAGATTAGGAAATCTCTTTTTGCCTTTTTTACTCATGTGCAGAAACGCTACTGAAGTCAATACTGACTTAAGACAAAGCATTCTTCCTCTCATTGCTCCAAATTCTCCCATTCGCTATGGTCAGTATAACAATCTTTTTCTAAAAGAATCTCCTAAGAAAAAGTCCAATCCAAAAGGTAGGTGCATGGTCCTGTGCCCTGGTTCAGAATTTTACACTCATGACAAACAGAAAAGATTTGGAAGAGGAAGGAGGGAATTGCTACCATTTAGAAATCAAAGGCCAGACATCTCTGTCTGGCATAGGAATGTCTAATGGTACTCCTGCCGCTCATTTCATTTTTTTAAAAAACACTACTTAAGACCTATGAATCATAATATCCAGGATAATCAGAATCAGTTATGCAAAGATTCTGGTACTACAATTGAAAGTAAACACAGTGTTGCTCCAACATGTTGTTTAATTTGTTTATCAGGCAGATGAAACATTATCCAGCAGGTTCTAGCTGGCTGCTGAGACAGGTATACACACACCCAGAAGCAAACCAGTAAACTTAGCAGCTAAGTTCAACTCACTATGATACCAATTTTTAAATGCAAGCACTTTATAAAGAGTGCTCTTCTCAAACAGATAATCATTCCCTTACCTAGTTACTCCTAGGAGAAAACGGAGCTTTACAGCTGAACTATACTTCCTGTAGTATAAGTAAAATCAGAAGTGTTAGTGTTTACCAAAAAGAGAGTAAGCAAGAACCCTAGCTCCAAGAAGCTAATAATTAGAATAAAAAGAACTAATGAAGGCCAAGGGCCCCAAAGGAACGTGTGACTGAGCAGAGTTGTACAGCGCGCCTTCTGATTCTTCCCCTCTATCTGTTCATGTTTGTTAAAGCTGAGAACGAGAGCGCCTTCCTTAAATGAGAAGGGGAAGTTAGCGCACTTCAGGTCTGAGAGGTAAGAAGATTGTATGACCAAAGCTGGAGGGTAACACAGAAAACATTATTAATTACATAGCACATATTATAACCAGAAGCTGACATAGCATCTTGTCTCATGAATTTTATGCTATTTTGCATATTGGTAGGACACTGGTTTAAATTACCAACCCGAAAAAGGTTTCAAAAGAACTCAAAAACAGTGAGTGCAATTTTGGAAGTTTTCTGCAAGCTGAAAAGTTTTGCAATTCTTCATCCTGGCAGCTGAAGGAACCATCAATGCTACCATATACATAGAGCAAACTGGAACACCAATAGGGTTATGGCACCAGTTTAACTGACTTGCAATTAACAAGCTCACGATTCCCCTTTCAGACATATGTTAATATCTGGCATTTAACACAGCATGGTATTATTCAAAGCAATTTCTGAGGGAGACTTCAGTAAAAGACAATAATCTTTAAACATAGAAATAGGGTCACCATCATTAGCAGCAGGAAACACCGATGATGGGCACATTTATTAAAATACTTTTAAGGACTGTTCAGATGAGGTTTTTGTTACATGTTATCAACTAAAATGAGGCTTCCTAGCCTTTTTCTTTCCCATTTAACTCATCATCTTCCACAATTATTTTCAAACAGGACATGTTTATCTACTCTAAGTGATCAACCCTTATTTTGATATGGACTTTCTTTCTGTCAGATTTTTAAATCAAGACAACCAAACAAAGCAATGGGAATACTGTAGATCTTCCTCTCCAAAGTGGGAACAGACAAACCATGACACAGGTCACAGAAACATGTATGTGGCCTAGAGGGTTGTCTCGAACACAGGTGCTTGAACAAGAAATGTCCCTGAAGGACTTCTAGCGAGCTGCTACTTGTTGTTAGGAATACTCTTTATGTGTCTGCAGACATGGTCATCACAGCACATTCTGATTTCACATGCAAGACCAGTTCCCTGTGGGCTCACTGAGGCAGACTCAGCTCATCACTACAGCTGTATAATCAGCTTAAGAGGGTTCTTTTCAGACGTTCACCCTCTGTCCCCCTTCCAGGCACAATCTAGTCTGTGGAATAATGAGCAGAAAGAGCTATGAATCAGGGATTCAGAACACTGAAGCTAAAAAGGTCATTCCTTGTCAAAAAGTTTCACCTTGGAAAAACAGAAACATTGATTTTTTTTTTCAGTACACTAATATCAAAACTGCAGTTAATTACTTCATCTCACTTCAAAATACTCACCTGAAAGTAAATGGCAAGCAGAGCGGTAAGATAGATTAAGAACAGGGTAGGAAGAGGCAAGGAAAAAAAGAAGTTTAGAACTGGAATAGCCTCATACTCTTTGCTGCACAACGAAGTCTTGAAAAACAACCTGCTGGATATCTGTTATTAAACTGAAGCATCTCTCACCATCACTGATCTCTGCCCAATTAGAGAACTTGATGTCAACTGTAGATGCTATCAAAGCTGCTTCACAACAAGTTCTGATTAAAATTGGACATCCTGGCTCCAGATCTCACTGACTTCATTTTCCATTATGGCTCACTGGAGTAGTATTTCCTTCAAATACAACTGACATGTACTATGTTCATTTTCGAAATGAAAATGCTTAATTGAGTAAGTCATCTGCAGTTGAGTAACAGCTCACTGCATGAAGTGTTCCATGCCGCTCAGCTGCCACAGAACGCCACTCCACAGTTTGTTTGAATGCCAAGGCACTGACTGTAACACTACTGAACAGCAGAGATCTGGATGAGGCACAAGCACATCCTTGATGTCAGTAAAAGCAGCATCATAGCCCATCCCAGCACTGCTTGGCTTCACATCCTATTTTGGCTACTTCAGAGGCATGGAAACTGATCAGAGGGAAAAAGAGAAGCCAAGCACCTCTTCCCTTGCGTGAGATGTAGCTGCAAATGGTGTTCAGAACTGCTCAGGCTGTTTTGCAATTACTGTTCTTCTAAAGCAAAGTTAACTGTCCCTCCTTCATTTCTCCTGAAACATCCAAAAAATTATTTTCTTTAATCAACTGCAGTTTTCACAGAACTACATGTAAATGATTTTTTTCACAGCACCAACTGACAGATTGTTATTTCCAGTGTTACAAAGACAGCAGCAGTAAATACAAAGTGGCTTTTACCTCCACCTAACTGAGGACAACTGCAAATTTCTCACCATCTTTTACAGTTAACGCAGTACCTAGGAAGATGCGGGTGTAGGCAGCACAGCTGCTGGGAACTAAAGGACAGATCTAAAAAGGATTCTGGGACTTGGGTATACCAGTTAAGTGCCCTGGCAGATATTTAGAAGTAGCCAATGCTTATGTAATTCTTAAAACATTTATGAAATATCTCATAAAGCTTAATTTTCTTACCTAGGTTTCCTCTGAACAGTCAATTTTGCCTAGATTGCAGTAGAAGGTTTCATGTACGTAAAACCTTTCAAAATATGTCTGTATGTGTATGTATATATATGTAAAATAAAATATGTATTGACAAAAAAATGCAAAGTAATCACATCTTAAGACATCAATTGCAGTTCTGGCTCTGCAGAAGTACTTCACTGCCAGCTTGTCAACGATAGTGATTCACTGATGACTTTGCTGTTATTTAACAACTAATACTTTTTATGTTTTAAAAATAGTATACAGGACATTTTACGTCAAAGTGCAAATACTGTAGTATTCCCTATGTTGTTTTGAATTGATAAAAGAGATGAAAAGGACACAAAGAAGTTTAATGAAGGACCAGTTATCCTTCAATTTGACAATATACAGTACTCTCACCTAATGCACTGAAGTTTAAAGGAAATCCTGGGCATTCAGTATCTACACCTCTGGATAACAATGCCTTTCTCAACTTTCTTAAGCAATGAAGATTCACCCCAAGTAAAGGACCAGATTTTCTTGTGGATTAAAAAAATAAAAATTTAAAATAAAAGAAGACACAGAGATGTGATGATTTCATCCTCCCTGCTCCCCCCAAACTGTGCTCCTAGTGCCAAATTGACTTTGTTGCACTTCTAACGACAGCACACAACATTTTCTTGAAACTAATTCAAGCTAATTCCTGGATTTGATGTATAAACAGTAAAATTAAAATATTTCTACTGGAAGTTCATACGTTTCCTAGTTACAGTAAACAGCAAGACAATTTATGAAGAAACTGAAGTGCACTTCCTTTCTAACACATACGGTCTTGCTATCGAGGGGCCCCCCATAGCAGGAGATGTTACTAACCAAATGTGTTGCAATAATCAAACATGCCGGGCTTGAGCTGAGTCCTGTGTAAATCAAAGAGACACTGTCAAGGCTGAGTAACCCAAACTGTAATCATCTTTAAAGAATAAAACTACTGTTCTCTAGTTTCTGCAAATAAACAAAATTTCCATCAGGTTTACTATGAGAATGAAACATTTCAGTTGGGGGAAAAAAAAAAAAAGGAGAAAAAGTCCTCTGACGTACAGAACTCTCTCAGTACTCGTCTTCACATGGCGATGTTCTGAAAAGCTACTAGTTTACCGAAATGCATTAACACCCTGCTCCTTGATCACTCCAGAGTACCATTCCTTTGCCTGGGAACTTACTTTGGCAGGTACTCGAAAGCAAGCAAAACTATGTATTAAATAACAACTAAATTTAATTTTAAGAGATCCAACAGTGTAGTATTAGCCCAAAACCCAGCTTGGGTAACTCCATGGTAAATTTCCAAGATCAGCAACATTTCAAACAATTAAGTTTAATTATCCCTACCTAGCCACAGATTAGAGTTGACACTTTAGGGCTTTTAGGTGTACCTCAAAGTAGATTCTGTAACGCTAATGATTTTTTAACGGATGCTAATTCCAAATCTCCACACTATATTTTGTTCTCAGAATTAAATCAAAGAAGAGAATCATGAAAAAGATTCCTTCTTTTCCTACATAGATCATCTGATCAAATGCTCCCAAGTTGCAGGCATTCCTTCCACCAGGGCAGACTTGTAGCCCTCTGGTCCCTCTTGGTGGGGAGGAGAGGTAAGAAGAGGTCTGGGAGGTGCTATGAACAGAGTGGAGACGAAGCCGGGTGGAGATGACAGCATAAGCAGCAGGGAAGGTTGGAGCAAGGCAGCACAGACTCCAGAGCTGAGGGAGCTGCACTGGCCCGTTTCAGTGTCTGACCGCTGTCATCGTCTCCTGCCAGGGAACCAGGAGCCACGGAGTTGCAAGCTTCCTCCCATCTTCCTGCTTGACCTGGTGGCTGGAGCTGCCCAGTTGCTGCCCCAGCCCTGGTCCCAAGCCGGTCCCACTTGCCAACCCCTTCCCAAAGGCTCCCTATCCCAGCAGGCCACTCCAACTGCACACAGCACGTGTCCAGAAGGGGACCTATCATTTCTATTGGAACATAAGGGCACCACAGGGAAGGCAGGGTGAAGCAGCACATTAAAAATAATTTGCAAATACGGTGTTCTAAACCATCTCAAAGTCAGATGCCCCATGAGTTAGTTCACAAACTGGACTCAGGCTCTACTTTCTAATGACCTCCCACTATCTAGATACTCACTATTACAAGTTAGTCTAACCCACGTGTTGCCCAGAATCAGCACGTATGATTTCACACCAATTTCAGCAAACAAACTAACGGAAACTAGGAAACGAAGAGTCTAGTTAACACATCCAAACAACCACTGATCTGTCCTCCAGAGCTGGCAGGGGCAGAGGATGACACAAGAATACATCTTGTACTTCCTAGTTTTGGATTACTCCCATTCCTGCCCTGTACAGCCTAACCGCTTGGCTTGCACGGAGAGAGTGAAAAGGACATCAGAGAAGACTGTTCTCAGCTTTCCATACACATATGTTAAGCAGCTTCCAACCTCCACCCTCTGGAGCAACCCCTCCACAAATCTCAACTAACAGCATGAAAAGAGGTTCAGATCTACAGAAGAGTACACCAGACCCTGACCACTGTCAGGTGTAAAGCTCATACAACACAACTATCTGCACAGCTTTGCCCCACTGAAATGTGACATTCAACAAAGTGTTGTGGGTGTGATGAAGTCACAAGGGATGGGTGTTAAATGGCTGATTCTCACTGGTTCAATCAAACCAGTTTGATTCCTCAGGAACCCATTTAGAGAGAGCAAGTAAAACATAACAATTAAGAACAAAACAAACCAAGCAAAACAAAACAAAAAATCACAAAACAAAGATTAATTTTTAATCGGCATCACTGAATTCAAACAGCCCATTGCTGCATGAGTAACAGTAGCAGTAAAGGAGAGGAAACAAGTCCATACCCACTGAGCATACTCCATACTCTTGGATAGCATTTCCAGGAAAGAGACAGTTAGTTCCTATCCTCTCAGGAACAGAGAATGTTATTATGTTCTTTCTGATGGGACGTGGAAGTCCCAAAAAGGCTAGTGTTCCAAAACAACAACAAAAATACACTCCAGCACTTCATGACTTAAAAAACAGTAAGGCATTCTCCCAGACAGCCTGTGAAATATTTCCATGCCTGTTTGCCAACAAGTCACCTTCCTTACTCTTTCATCTTAGTTTTTATATCTACTTCTGTTAAACAACATAAAGCAGATGATACATGTAAAAGGGTAATCTGTTCAAAGCTTGATTTGTTCCCAATGCAAGCTACACTTCAGTATGTACCCAAAAAAGCCTTCTAGAGAAAAAGAACCGAAAGACACGGTACATAAAAGTAAATTTCTGTCAGCACAGCACTGTATCACCCCAGGACCTTCCCAGTAGTGTCAAACCTCCCTGTATCTGTGCCTCTTCTGTTCTTCTGTCCTCCTCTTAGCTACTGATCCCAGCATCCCTGGGCTTTCTGTACTTGCTCTAGCTCTTAAAGACTACTTCTTACTCTGTGCTCCTTAAGGGTGTACGTATTGCTTTATCCACAACATTAAGGAAATTCCCCAAGAAAGTTAAACTCAAGTCTAAGCCTGAGATACTTCAGCAGCATGAGACTAGCACAAGATTATCAGTAAAAGGTACAGCATGTGGCCACAGAGAAAGTTGGTGCAGAGGCAGACAGCCTCTGCTCACGTGACTAACGCGCAAGCTTTGGGGCTACCACATGGTCTGTTTTGAGGGAGAGCCTCAGTGATGTATGATTTGCGGTAGAGAGATGAGAAAATTTCCCAAATTTCTCGTCTTTCCATCGGTCCACGCTGGGTTTTCTCTAGCAGAACGGAGAAAATAGGTAACTTTAAAAGGTTACACTTCTACACGTATTTTATGCCTTGTGCTCTGCTAAAAATTAAGATACCTGCAAAACCATCCAGCTACGCTTTTGCCCTGAAGAGAAGTGACCCAGGCCACGGGCTGGGCAGCTTTTCAGGCTGGGCGATCCTCTGCCAGAGAGAGACACCTGGCGGGTGGTCAGGGCCCAGCCGCACGCACGCCTGACCTCACCGCTTCTGCGATCCCTGCATCCAGGGAAAAACGCATCCTGAAAGCTGAACTCCCCACCAGAACTAAGACCATGAAGAAAGAAGTGGAGGAGCCAGCAGGGTAGCCGGCACAACCGACTGCTGTGAGAAGCTCAGAAGGCATTTGTATTTGCTCCGAGGAGATCATGGAGCTGAACTCCACACCCGTTTCCTGCCATAATGAAATACATTGCAATTTTTTACTTTTACTGAGAAAACACTTTAAAATACAAACACTGGACATCATAGAAAACCCACAGAGTGGATAAAGGGAAGAATATTTAAAGTCTTTTTAGTCTTTTTCCTGAATTCCTATCGGTCTGTCTGCACTTCTCTCTAGCCTGAGCCTTATCAGGCATCCACATCCTCCAGCACAGCAACTCCTAACATGGCATGTGACAGCGAGAACTAAACGGGAAGCACCTCTTCACACTGAAAAGTCATCCCTTACAGAGAGATAGGTCTCTGCAATCATTCTACATCAATCCTCTATCCTAAAAGAAATGTTTTCTTTTCCCAGCAACAAAACTCACTATTAATGAGAAGATAGAAAAACACAACAGCACGGGATCTTCCTCCTGTTACTCAATGTTAGCATTTTTCAAGATAAAGCATGAATTGCAGCAGCTGTTAAACTGAGTTTGAAGAGCCTCAAAATGAAAACCTGCAGCGTGAAATATTAAATCTAGACCGCTTTTTAAAAAAAAATCATGCATGTAACACTTCAAAAGCAAACATATTGGTATGAATTTAGATTCTCATCATCTGCGTTCAGTGAAAACAAAACATTGGTGATCAACTGACTGGAGACTCACATGCAGTTGAAGGTGGTTGAATTTTCTCGTCTTTTTGTAAATCCAACGGGCAGCGTTCTGAGGTCAATGTTACACTTGCGAGCTTTGTTTCTCAAGCAGTATAACTAGCAAAAAAAAAGTTTGTTTTTTTTTCAAAAATCTGAATAATATATTCAAAACCTGAAAGTTAAACAGTAAGAGTAACGCTGACAGGAATTGTGGGATAATTGTAGAAAAGGCCATATTTAGTCTGGAGAAGGGGAGGCTGAGGGGAGACCTTACTGCCCTCTACAACTACCTGAAAGGGAGTTGTGGCGAGCTGGGGGTTGACCTCTTCTTGCAGATAACTAGTGACAGGACTAGGGGGAACGGCTGCAAGTTGCGCCAGGGGAGGTTCAGGTTGGAGATGAGGAGAAATTTCTTCTCGGAAAGGGGGACTGGGCCTTGCAACGGGTTGCCCAGGGAGGTGGTGGAGTCACCATCCCTGAGGGTGTTTAAGGAAAGGTTAGATGTGGTACTTAAGGACATGGTTTAGTGGGTAATAGGTGGTGGGGGAACGGTTGGACTAGATGATCCTTGAGGTCTCTTCCAACCTTAATGATTCTATGATATTTAACGAAGCACTTTCTTAGACTTGAAAAAAAAATACATCATGAATGAAAAGGTTAATAAAGGAAGCCCAGAAACTATCTGAAACATTTTCAGGTGAAATTTATCCATGGTTAAAAAAACACCATGCCAATGACCTCTACATAGCTAAAGTTCTTTAACATACCATGAAAGCACAGCCAGGCACTGTGGGTGCAATGCTACCCAGGGAGCTAGCTTTTGGGCTGCAACCCCGCTAGCAGAAGGGATGCAGAATCACCGTCTCAGCCACTCTGCTGAATTCTGATTTGAAGGCAGCATGGAGGATGTCATCCCATAAACGTGCCTAGTACCACACCCGAAAAACTGTCACCTATGTAGCATCTCACCATCTTCAGCACATGTTGTCAAGACACCATGGTGATAAGCACACACACAGAGTATGACTTCAGCCCGAGTGAAAGCTGGAGACTTCTACATTTACTTTGCCATCAACATGAGTTCTCTCCAACTGAGTTTAGTGCTATTTTTAAAGATATCTTCACAAGACCAGAAAACAACATGGCCCTGATACCCTCCTGTGACACATCAACGAGTCAAAGCATTTTGGAGTTAATTTTGTTTTTCTGGTTTCTTTTTTTTTTTTTTTCCTTCTTGGTCTTTGCAGCTTACCATCATAGGACTTTCAGGAAATGCAATAGATTTCTGTGATCTCATTAATGCTTTACTCGAATTGGAGGAATTTCAAAAAAAGTCCCCTCTCACCGTTTGAATGCTGGCTTTTCCTTCATTGTTGCTTAGATTAATTCTTTGCAGAACCCTAGTTGCCTTCATTTGGTATATGGAGAAGCACACAGTAATTTTTAGGCAATAAATAAACCCGCTGTTTACCTGGGAGTTTTGTACTTAAAAATTCAAAGTGTTGTGGAAGTGGAAGGAGACGTTCAGATTTTCTTAATACACGTCTACCATCAAACAGCAAGAGTGGCCATATACCAGTCTTAACAACATACGTGCTGAGCAATCTATTCTTTTAAGCAACTGGACATAACCGCTGATACTATTATTACGTAAATTATAAGCTCTAAAATCTGGACCGGGACTGTGTCAGTCGGAATTCAGACGTAGCCAACCCTATCTCCAACACACCAAGATAATAATTTAAAGCTCACAAGTTTTTTTGTTGCTGGACTATGCATAGTAGGATGTCTAGCAGCAGCATCAGCTGTCCTTCCTACGTCTTCCAGGAAACGATAATCTGAAGGTAAAAAAAGAACAAGCAAAAATGTAGTGCTAACCTAGTAAAACCAACAAATTTTAAAAAGCACAAGGAATATTCTTACCACTCAAAAGGTTCAAGTCAGTAAATTCATTTACAGAGATAAATGCTGTTTTATCCCTGACTCCATTACAGCTCAGTGCAAGCTTGTGCTTCTTTACACACAATAGACTGAAATGACAAGAAAAACGTTAACATGCCACATTCAGCACGAGTGGGAAAAAATCCAAACCAGTTTAGTTCAGAGAGATACCTGCACGAATATTTGATGCATCGTGGACATCTGTACTTAGCTTCCTCTTTGCTACATGTTTCGCATCTGAAAGAAATAAAAAGTACGTCTTAGTGCAGTGACATTTTCGTGCCTGACTGGCCTGGGAAGGTGTCTGCTCAACAACCAAGCGCTATGCCGTCAATCAGCATTTTCAGGAAGTTATCTGAACCTTGAAAGAAGAAACATAAAATACAAATACCCTAGATTAGATAAGGAGGCAGACAAAATATATAGTATAAGCTATAGGGAATATCTCCAAACACATACAGGGCTCTGACCTATATTAAAGCACAGCGCAGATGCTCATGTCCATGCTAACGGCAGAGCTGGAAGCATAGCAAGGCCGTATCAGCTCATGCTTTGCGGCCTGGTTTTAACAGTGCTTTCCCCATTTACACCACCTGTAATCAGCATCACACCACGCTGTCTTGTAATGCTCCCAGTTTTAGGCAGATAGAGAACTAACGTTGAGGATTCCCACCAAAACCTGAACACTGCATCCCATTTTTTCAATGAAACAAAAACCCCACGACAATATTGTCGGCACAACTTCTCCTGGCTGTCAGCAGCGCAAACCATAGTCAGCTTCATGTGCGGGCTCTATGCTAACGAGTATTATCTCATTAAAAAAATCACCTACAAATACAACCTCCTGCTTCTGAACTGCGCTGTGACAACAGATATTTCTCCTATTCTTCAAAAAAAGTTCTTATTAATTGAAACAATCATGGCTTTTAATTTATTTTGACTCAGACAAACCGGGAAGGGAAATCACCCTCCCCCCACACCGGTAGCTTTCAAGAACGGCACAAACCCGCCACTGCCAGCTACTAGCGGGAAAACATAAACCTCGGGCCCAGCTCGCCCCGCGCCCGGGACACTCACACGAAAACGAACCTGCCCCGCACGGAAGCGATAAGGCCCGGCAGAGACGCGCCCCCTTCCCAAACGTACAGAGGAGAAAGGAGAAGGCGCGGGGGCTGCAGGGCAGAAAACCGCGATGCGGGGCGCCTCGGGCACCCCCGTTCCGGGGCCCCGGCGCCCCCAGGGGGCGAGGGGACAGGCCCGGCTCGCAGCAGGCCCCGCGGAGCAGGCCCGCGCTGCACGAGGAGAGGCCGGCGCAGCCCTTCCCTTCGGCGGCCCCAAGTTTTCGCGGAGCCCGAGGGAGGCGCTCCAGTTGGCCGCCAGCGTCAGCGGCCACAGACTTCTACAGGAGACCTGAGGGCGCTCCCGCACGCTGCCCCTGCGCCTACCTCTGCAG
>VWZZ01000185.1:90052-126213 GCA_013399095.1 Psophia crepitans
GCGGCGGCAGCAGCGCGCCGGAGCCGGGCTCGGCCCCGGGGAGGGGAGCAGGGCCGCGCTGCCGCTCGCCTGTCTGCGGCGCCGAGAGCGGCCTATAGCCTGTAGCTTTGTCGCTCCTGCTCCAGGCTGGTTGAAAGCCCCGCTTCCCAGGCGCTTTTTAACCACGAAAAGTAACATTAAAGGGAAAAGGGATAAAAGGATTCTGACAGAGACTCTGGTAATCTAGATCAAGGCTTGCTCTAAAATTAAGGGTAACAAAATAGGTGACTACCTCAGAAACCATAAAAAATTAATAGCAGAGTACAGGCACTTGTTAACATTAGGGGCCAAAATTGTACGAAATCTCCCACAAGGGGCTGGAGGAGCTCCAGCGAAGGTCTCTGAATACCAGAGACTCCCCAAAGCACAGCCCGCCCCGGACAGGTAACGGGGACAGGGTGCTTCCAGCCAAACGTTCCTGGCAACCGCCAGCTCCAGTGACACGGTACAGTACTGCCTGTCAGCGTCCTGCTGCGTAACTCCATCCCGCTGCCCACACGACAGCAATTACAGGAACGCACCTGTTTACACGTGAGCAGCCTTGCCATACTACAAGGTATTTGTTTTTAAAATAATTTCTAAGACGTGCTAATATAAGTCACAAATATGGGCTATTTCCAAAAATAGGGCAATGAGACTAATAAATATACACGAAACACTTTTTCTAAAAGATGATATTCTTATCAAAAATACCCAAACACATTTGTCCCAACATCAGCTCCACAGCCAAACTAAGAAAAAATGCCAAGTGATGCTGTCAGAGTGTAATGATCTTGAAAAATGCAAGAAGTGAGACATTTTCTCTAACCTTTATCATCACTCTGCAATCTTGTTTTGTCTTTAGTTTTATCAGATTTTCTCAAAGGGATGTACATATACGTTACCCTGTAGAAGTAAACACTGTCCCTTGATTAAAGAAGCATTGCCACCTATCCAGTACCCTTCTAGAGGATTTACATCGTTACCAAGGATGAACTATACAATACAAACCAGAGCAGTAAAAGACAAACAGACAGCTTGGAAGCTTATTTTATTATACTTTGGTAACTGCGGCTTCCTGTGGATCAAGACAGTGAAACAAGATGTTTGAACACTCTCCCGCTCCCCAGGATAGCCTGGTATCACCTTGCCAGGTGCTACCGAGCGGACTTCAGATTGGTAATAGAGGCATATCGCTATAAAGAGTGCATTCCTAACGGTAATTTATTTTTTTTTTAATAAAAAAGATGGTTCAACATTTTAGGCTTATTTTTTTTTAAAAAAGGATGATCTAATAACATTGCAAAAAATGGAATTTCTAGGCTGATGAAATGATGATTGTAATTTAACAGCAGCCATACAGAAGACATGCTGTAGTGGATTTTTTTCACAAGTTACAAAATATATACACAATATATCATCTTAAGATGCCTTTGGCATGAGAAACGCTAACTGAAATAAAGAATCTAAACCTCACAACTACTGTAGGTAGCTCTTCTACAAAAATTTTTACAATGGCTGTAAAGCTAACTGTTCTATCTGCATCATATACAATGTGCTGTCTCATATACCGTTTCCACAACAGTACACAAAAATATTTTAAACAAGAAATCCACATAAATAATGTTTTCATTGTAGTGAAGTATATGACCAATGATTTAAAATAAGTACCTTTACAACAGAAACATATCCTGATGTAACCAGCACATACAGTCTGAAAGATAAAAAGGGACTCAAATAATCTCTGCTACGGCCACAAGCACCTTGTGTTATGAAGAGCACCAAGGCAGCATGGACAGGAAACACAAAAGAGGTAGTGTGCCATCTGTTAAGATGTAGGTGTCCACAAAGGACTATAATAAAACAATGTTTAAGAAGACGTATTGTACTGTGGCATCATTCACTTTTCATATACAAGCTATTGCACATTTAGGAGCATTAGCCAGTACTGCTCCTTAGTATTGTATCTCTCCAGCTTTCTTCGGGATGGTTTCTTTGCAGTGCTGTTAAAAAGCTTGCTAAGAACACTAGAGATCCTGAAAAAAACCACACCGTGTTCGCTCAATTCATGGAAATTACGCAAGAAAGCACCAAACAATTTTTCAAATACTTTATGAAAATTGTTGTAGTCTTTTCTTTTTTCCTTTTTTCTTTTTCAATGCCATTTTTCCTAAGGAGGAAGTCTTTTTCTTCCTGAAAGCCAACCTTTAAAGAACCTTTAATGAACACCATTCAAAATAATTCTTCAGTTTCCCAGTAATCTTGCCTGTAATGGATCATTACTTTTGCATTCAATCTATGCAGCAGTTCCATGTCGATGCAAAAAACCCCAACCCCAGGGCAGAAACCTTAAAGGAAGCACACTGCACCACTTTCTATGAAGTGCTGCTGTCCTGGTTTGAGATGAGGAAGTGTGTGAACTTGAACAACTGGAAGCTGATTAGTATCCTGAGTGTGAAAGAAGAACTGTGTCTTATGCCAGCTGCCATCTTCAATCTGCAACACACAGAAGCAGAGAATTAGATTCATATCAAAGATGAGCTTCAAAACGCAAAAGGAAATTGTACTTAAAGAGTGAAAGAAGAAGCATATAGAAACATTTCTTCTCCCAGCAGTTCCTGAAGAAACTGTAATTTAACAAGTGCCATTTCTCTGACGCAATACCACTGGCACTCCTGGCAAACTGTAACTAAAAAAACCCGCCAGGAGTGCAACACAGCTCAGAGCATAGAGCCTGTCCCTTCGCAGGCACTCCTCAGCTCAGACAGACTCAGATCTCTTGCTAAATTCACCTCCAAATCTGAACAGTAGGTCTCAGGTTAGGAACTTTATAGGCACTTGAATGACTTTGTAGGCCCTTGAAGAATAGTCATGGGGAATGAAAGCTGCATTTTTCCCCATGAACTATGTATTGATTATTCTCATCCTTTAAAAATCTCAGTAAAAATTTGATACCTCGTAAAAATTATAAACATTATAACAGCATCTGAAGCTAGGAGTTTGCAATCACTCCATTCTTAAAATCCATCCAGTACAGCAGACATCACTCAAAGGTGAAATCCCTGCAGTGTGAGATTCTGCAGCAGGTCTGTACAATACAGTTTCCCACAGAAAGAGTGACAGACCTCATAGAATCTCACAGAAAAATGGCACTTGTCAATAGCCATCACTGTATGCCTTAATTTTTTTCAGGGATTAAAACCAGTCCCAAACAGACTGGGAAGTGGGGATAAGGGGCTTCAACAGCCATGCCTTAGCTGCATGACGCAGGCTACAGCACCTTATTAGCATGTGCTAATAAAAGTTGGATGCATAACAGCTTCAAAATACCTCAATAAAACCACTTGCTGTCTTGAGACTAAAATTCTCACTTGACATCCCTGTATCAATATGGAACCAGTCTCACGCCTTTTGTTATTGTAAATGAAAGCAGAGCTATAAAATACTGAAAGTGTAAGGTGCTTGGCTGCTGTACTTCAGTGTTTTACCAAGCCATTTACCAAATGGCTCACATCTTGGTGAGTAATCTAATAAGCATCAGAAAATTAATAAGCTCTTCCAATTTTTCCTCAATACAAATATGATTTAATATCTTTCTTACCACGGAGTCCATTTCCGACCATCATTATTTTATTAAATATCCAAACAATTGATGCATGGTCAATGAAATTAAAGATACCTAATTGTCAAAAAAATAATTTCCTGCCTGTTTGAACCTGAGATTTTATGTTAGATAACTGCAACAGAACTCTTACTGAAGCTTGAATTTTCATTTTGAGAGTAACTGGAGGACCTCTATTTCTGTTCTGAACTCTCTCCAGTGTCTTAGTAGAGTCCTTGAAATGCACGACACTCGGTGCAAACAGCAAGAATAGGTAACTCCATATCACAACAATTGCTTATACGTTTGGGTAGATGGTGAAAATTCAGTATCAAAAGGTAGGTATATAGAGACATAGGCAGAACAATATACGAAGTAACCATCAAGGGATGTGAATCTAAATTACTTACTTGCAGAAAGTTAATAATGTCTAAACAGTAACTCCATTATGGTTTGAATAATGCTAGTGCTAAAAAGTATTTACCATGCATTCATCCGTAAGAACCTTCGGTTCAAGTAGTGTATTTGCTTTAAATATTTGACCGTTCCATCCTTTGAAGGTAACAGACGTTTTCTGGCCACCTGCTTTATTTAATCCCCACATTGGTGTGTTCAGACAATGAACCGTGATGCTATGTGTTGCTTCTGAGCTCAGTAAGTGAAGGAAGTTCATCTGCACTTTTCCAACGCCGAACTCCAGCTAAGTTCCAAGAGAAATGCACCATTAGACTGACAGCTGGATGGTGCCGAACAGCACCGAACAGCCACAGCAAGGCAAAGTGACAGGCACATACATGTGTGATGTCCAGGCATGGGAGCACGTATAAGCATTTATACACTGGGATCAATGCCAAAGAGCATGATTGTATTTCTCAGGAGGGCTGTTAGGTTCTATTATAGAGATTACTGTAAACAAGCTTTTTTTTAGGACAATTTCAAAGCCAAAATATAAACATTCACTCATGCTTACAACATTGTTGAAACACAGCTAGGCAGAAAACACTATTTTTAAATAAGGAAACAAACAAATGATACTGTGATTCAAACAAAGATATTACAAGCAGCAGTGTTTTAACCGCAGCTGTATCATTCTGCTGTTAGCCGTCTTAGACCACAGCTTCTGGCAATACCTACATCCCATTAAAAATCCAAAAATTCCTAAGCATACTTTGATTTTAGACAGAAAATATATTTACTCATTACTCAACAGGAATTTCTCCAAGACTAGATCATATTCAGGGATCTTCCAAATGTAGGAACAAAGATGGGAGCCTTATGGTATTTCTGATGCTCTTCAATGACTACAGTGTACATACAAAACTCTACAAATACAAAATTTCTATTCGTGAGGGTTTACGGACTACATGTAAAGAGGAGCACGGACTAATGATATAAAGGATACCAGTCTCTGTCTAATTTAAACTTGAAAAGTAGTCATTATTTTCTTCCTTCCCTTTGCAATGACCTCAGCATCTCTACGCTTAGCTCCCCTGAGCGATGAGTTACTAACGTAGCTTAGAGGCATTTCAGGCTTGTTTTTATGCTTTGTACAGAAAGAGTATAAAGCAAAGCAAAATAATTATATCAGCATAGCAGGTGAGTAAATGAACAAAGTGAAAGTTATACTCCACAAAATCTGTAACTTCTGTAACAGAATATATAACATGGCCATCTACAAAGATGCATATCAAACAACCCCTGAAATCTACTATCTTTTCAAGAGTTAAGTAAACAAGCATTCATTTGTTCAGAGTTCCAGCATGGATATTGTCTCTCTGGAAGCAATGCATACCTTTGTCACAGACAGCGGTGTTAAACACGTCTGACCACCTGCAGTGAAGTTGCAGAAAACCTCAATGGCATCAGAAGGACATCCGATATTTGGGTCAATCCAGTATTTTCCTATTAGTATATAATCCCAGATGGAAAATAAAACCAAAATATAATTGTTACTAAGCAATTTGCTAAAAATATGAATACTTATTGGCAAATATTAGATATATTATCAGCATAATTTCACTAGGAAATGAAGGAAAAGGAAAATGAAAGTCTTTTCATGATTATAATTCTACTGTTTTTTTTCTTTGGGCTTGGCTTTATACAGAGAATATATTCAGGAATGGAAAATATCAATCTAAATTCTTTTGCTCTCACAATATGTTGAAGATCCTTTCTTTCTCCACTCTTTTGCTCCCACCAGACATTTCTACATGACATATCCTGGTGATGGTCATAAGGAGAATTTACCATTGTGAATCCATGGGATGTGGTCCAATAACAGAAAGAGGACACATGCAAATTATATCAGGATTTAGCTTCCCTTGATTTATGGTTAAATATGGGTGAGTCTGTGCTCTACAATTTATATGGGTGTGTGTAATCCTCTGAAGTGGAGGACTGTGTCAGTGACATCTGTGGCCTTAAAGGACTGAGATTTATTTATGAGAACACAGTTCTAGTAAGGGTTAGGCTCATCTCTACCAGAGTCTTAAAGAATTGACCCATCCTTATATAGGCCATAGAATGGTGATTTCCCTGTAACCTCTAACTTTATTTCCCATTTTTTCCTTAGCTTTTTTATGCTAATACATGAAAATAGAGATATTTACAGGTATTTTTTTATTTGCCACTCATAAACTGAATTATGTCACAGTATCGACATTACAGGTTTAAATAATTATTTTTGATTTGAAATATTTATTCAGGATCATCTGGGATACAACAAATGTCAGTGTATCTGACACTGGTAGTGTACTGTATACAATTTTCTCTTTGGGAATCTGGAATCTTACCCACACAAAATTCATTGCAAGATTAGCTATAAGTACTTGGGAAAATTTCAATCACAAAATTAGATTCAGTTTCAAATTTTTGGGACACTTGTTTACTTATATAGGTATTAGAGACAGATTATGTATATAATCTTAGATAGCTACATACTTTCACCTTTAAAATTCAGAAATTTTATCTTAAAGAAAGATAAAATAAAGACAGCTGTGACAGGGATACTGCAACAGAATATAATTTAAAAATCCACGCATCAGAATTGTGATGCAGACAGTAACATTTAGAAGTCTAGTTGTGTTCAGGCTTTAATGAAAGCGGACACTTACCATCTGACACTTTACGTTCACAGTTAAGCAAATCCCTGCAGATGCGTGCTGGGTTGTCCCGTGTGCCAAGAGGGTTCTTGATGCTGTGCAGTAAATTGCTAAGGTAGTGCAGCGTTTTGAATATTTCTGTACTGTGATCTAGTAAAGTTACTTCAGTATTCTGGTATTTCTGCCAGGGGCCATTAGCAAACGTGTCACCACAAAGAAGCATCACAACAACAGTATATGCAGTAGAAGTCAAGCGGCCATTGCATAGCCAGACAGAAGCAAAGTATTTGTAACAGGTGCAATCAGCCGTATAAAACAGGGTAAGAATAGCAGTTCCGATAAACAAATTAGTAGGTTTTATTGACATTATCAGAGCAGTGAAGTTACAGCCAGGTTAAGATCACGCAAATACAGTATTATGAGAATTTACATAGAAATGTGGATGGGGGGGGGGAGAAAAAAGAAAACAATTAGTGCATTTTTAAAGTATACTTAGCAGTTTCAGATTTTGAATAATGAAATCTACTCTTAGGCTTAACTTCGAAAATATATGCAAATCTATTTGACTTTACCCAATGTAAGGAATTTTCGTGCAATCAATGGGACCACACACTTGCATATCTGTCAGTATTTTTTGGAACAAGACCTGAATTCAACTATCATCATTTGTGGCTGAACAGATACAGTCCGCTATGTGTGGTAGCCAGTAAATATCCATTCCTGCTCATCATAAGAATAAGGTAGAAATGCTGCTATTTTTCTTAACTTAATTTCCTAGCATGTTTAATTATTTTCTACAGTAATTACTTGCTCTGAGTCATTTTAAATCAAGTCTTTATAAAGAAGCTGTTCCATCCTCAAAAAAATACAATTCTAATTGCATGACAATAATAATTACTGTATGACAATCTAAATACATTGAAATATATTACCTCCATCTGCAGTGCAGCATTTGACGCAATCAAAGCTTGAACAGCAGCATTGATGTCTACTTGTTTCTGAAAAAAGGTATTTCAGAATATAAAAAGATGAACAGGACTATTCTAAGATGCAGGTGGTAAGTTCTCTGAGCACTGTAGCAACATACACCATAGCATCGTTATTTTGTCATTTTAGAAAGTAATTCATTGTAAACACTTACTTTTCAAATACTATCCTCCCTTCCAGTTCCAAAGAATGCAAGCATGCATACAGAAAAAGCATATTTGATTTTTATTAGTACCCCCATACTCAATTTAATGATCATACTCCTGAAACATGGGAAAAAGATACTAAATACAGACTAATGTCCCAACTTATTCCTTCCAGCCATTTAATTAATGTACTTAAAAAACTACTCCAGGGAAGTGTGAATACATGTTATTCCTTTACAGAGGAGCACCCAAAGAATATCTCAATCAGCCATCAGCAGCTGACGGATCAAAGCAGTCTCCATGATGGACAAACAAATACCGAGACTGACAAACTAGCCTTTGAGGGAGGAAGACTGTTTCTTGCGTATCTTCATTCTCTGCACTCTGTGTGACGTATACACCAGACTCTGACAACAGGTTGGTTTGGTTTTAAAGAATTAAGTCACCCACACAAGCATCTAGTTCTTGCAATTTGTTCTCAGGTTACATATATCATTACAGCCTTAGGACACGTCAGATACTGAGTCTGTCCTACCTGGCACAAACCCTTAACAAACTAAACCTCTCTCTGTGTGCATGTACATAGGGAGAACACCTGGGCCAGAAAGAGCACAACATTTTCTGTTGCTGTCTGTCAGAGCGTTCAAATACAGAACAGCAGAAAAACCTTTTGGAGTGTGAAGGAGGTAACTCATGCCAAAAGTACGAGCATGTCCGTGGGTGTTGCCTGTTGAGTGCTCAACAGTGTGGCAGAACAGAACTGACAGTGTAAGATGGAAGATTCAAAAAAATGTATTACTCTAGTGATGGAAGTTGTAGAAAAGGTATTTGCATTTCATGTGCAGTGATGGAACAAGTAATGCATTTGAAGAGGATCCTGCTATTTTCACTTTCAAAAAAAGACTGTACCGTACGTTAGGGTTGTTGCAGAACTTACTCTTGGTCCTGGTGGTCCAGGTGGTCCCTGCAAAATCGGGCAAACCAGATATTAGGTGCTTCACATGTTTATATAATGCAATCACAATGGGAAAATACAGGCATATTTTTTGTGCACTTACAGGTGGCCCAGGCTGGCCCTGAGGTCCCTGAGGCCCCTAGAAGAAATGGAGATAAAAATGCAACAGTTATAGATGAACATCTCTGCTTTAACATTTATGTATTTTTTACATCACAAAATGCCACAATGCATACAATGAAGATGTGATACTGGTTTTAGATTATTACTGGCTGTAGATTATTAGTTACTATGGTTAAAGTACTATACTATGTTAACATGTGAAAATTCCTGATAGAATTGCTGGGTTCTCTGGTTACTTGTTTATCCAATTACTTCTGGTATTAAATTAAGGGAACATTAAAAGCCAAACTACCAATATATAACATGCTATACATTGTGCCAGCATTATATGAATGTTGCCAATACAAGCACCACAAGAGATGAAAGATCACAAAAGCATTGTAAATTATATTATGAGCAGTTGTAAAAAACTAACTGATCCACTTTACTCCATGAGTATCTGAGAGGCATTTATTAGCAGTGTCAGTTTTCAGCCAGAACACGTTATGCTCACTGTTTAACAGTGATATTGCAGGCTTCCTTCATATTCAGGAAGTTATGCCTTTATTTCCTCATCGTAAGTGACATTATTTTAGTGTGTAGGATGATGAAGTGAGGAGGAGAGGAGGAGAAGGAACAGCTGCTTTTCCCTAGCTTATAGTGCCTACAATGCACATAGTCTTAAATCTCTGTTTTAGGCTTGACTTAGGGTTGGAGATGGACTCTCCCAAAAACAATAACTCCTCTGAATTATGCTTTTATTGAGCAACTATTCACGTTAAGATCCATCATTATGAATATTAATATATAGTGATACTTATGTGTCTGCTAGATTCCTTTCTTCAATCCCTATATACTCAAAGCCTCTAGGAGCTGCTGTAACATAAACAATAGCAAGAACAATGACAAGGAAAAGAAAAGGTGGCAGTGCTTTAGTACAAGCAAAAGAGAAGGAGGAGGAGGAATGAAAGGCATAGGCCAGACCTGTACTATGTATCAGTAAAACCTTTTACATAACTAAGTTAATTTAAGCAAAACATTCTTTAGTCAGTGCTGCATGTACCAATTATTCGAGCACAATAAGCTGTTCCAGCAAAAGCCCGCTTAGACCAGTATGGTCACGCTAGTACTAAGCCTCTGCCAAAAGAGAAATAATCTTATCTGACATGGTCATGCTGACAAATATTGTGAAACTGATCTAGTCAAAGAAGTATTAAGTTGTAAATCACTTAATAGAGTAATAAGAAGTATTCCTGCTGTGAGATTTCCCAGCAAGATCTGTGTGAGTGTCACCGCACGCTGCTACTGCTGAACTTGGGCTGTGCTTCAAGCTGGCACCAGCCAGGGCAGCTGGAAATGGTTAAAGAAAGGCCAGATTTGATCTAACATTAGTTCATGTATATTTCAAAGAAAGGATCTCAAAGCAGATAGTAGTGATTTACTTAAGTCACTAAGGCTCCAAATGTATCAGTTCTCAGGAGAATGCCAGCTCTCACTGCCTCTAGATGTATTCGTAAGGCAGAGCACACGGCAGCTCCTGGGGGAACGCATCGGTCAGGGCTTACAGTGACCTCCGCAGCTGCACAAGTGTGCCTGCTCATCACCTGCCCAGCCATGCAGGGTGTCACGTAATTCCTAGCACCTGACCTGTACCACCAAGGCTATGGTAAGGGGCTGCAGACAGTTGCGAGGCCAAGACCCGCAGCTTACACGTGTTCCTTGGAAAATAGGGGAGAATCAAAACTGAAGCCATTTCTGGGTGTTCAGAGAGATGGTCTTCTGATACTTAACTAAGATGACCTCAATGGCATGAGCTCTAGGGACTGTAAATGTCTTTTCAACTGATACATCCTGACCTTATTTATTTATATTTCATCTACACCTGTAGAATGGATTCTAAGACATTTTTAGGTAAATGTTTACTGATATTTTATAAATACATTAACGATTAATGTTGGGAAATGGAAATCAAAGTAGTAGTCATTTTAGCATGTATAGTAGTACAGAAATCCCTGTGGGTTCTGTGGCAAGTACTCAGTTTCCTTTTACTCTGCGGAGTTTGAGTAACGCTCAGCCTGAAATTTTCTTTGAAATCCTAGTACTATTAAATAGGCATAAAATGTTATTGTTGTTATTCATCATTAAAAAACTGATGAGAGATGAGTTCGCAGAGATGACATTCACTGTTTTGGGGTAGTTCCTCAGCTGTTGCAAATCAGCTGGGTTTCCCAGAGCTACACTGTTGTAACATCACCCAAGAAGGCTGCCTCCACTTCCATCAATCAGATCAGCCATCTGGGTGCTGTTTGACTGCTGCACGATACCTTCAATCCCGCGTGGATACATTACTGGACTGTCTGATCATGCTTGGGAAAGTATGTTTAGTATAAAATGAAAGAGAAAGTGTGAAAAAGAAACTTGAGAAATGAATTTGACAGTGTAAGGATATATTTGTTTATCTTGGTTCAGGACTTGATTATGCAAATACCAAGTCAGGGCAAGGCACAAAGTCTTCAACAGTTTGTCCCTAAGTAACCACAGCTCTCTGATGAATAGATGTACTTGTTCTGGGTGCCGAGATTTACACATTCCAGTGGATTTTTCAGATGACTGAATGCTTCAGTTAATGTTCTGTGTTCTTGGCATGTGTCACAATTTTAAGACTCAAAAATCTTGGGACAAGAACAGTTCAAATTTATAGTGGTTTCTGAGATAGAACTGAATATTTTAAAAATCAAAACCTACACTGTTCCAATGAATTTACAGTATTTTGCAAAAGAGGAATGTGATTTGTCTTGATTCACTGTCTCCTTGCCAATAAAACCCATGTGGAAAGAAAGGTGAATATTGAATGCTATTTGTTAACTACAGTGAACTACTCTTGGGGGATACTGCATTTCTTAAATGCATTAAAACTTCAGAGGGCTATATCAATTACCTTTACAAGCCTTTAAAATACAGTGAAACTGTGCAGAGTGTGTTGAAAATCCTGTAGAGATGTTATAAATGTTCTTTCTTTCTGTTGCAGAGCAGCAAAATAAGGTTAAATTACACTTCTTGTGGATTAGGTTAATTGCTAAATGTTTTACCGGACTGTACAGGATTACCTTTACAAATCTGCTTAATTTATCCTTTGATCACATTAGAGTTTAAGTGAGAAAAGTGTAATTCCAGCTCATAATAACAAAAGCAGAGAATAGAACAGTTAGTTTTAGTGTGCTCTTTAATTCGTTAATCACCCGATTTGATTGCTAGTACAGAAGTTCAAAGGCCAGAACCCCAATCTTTTTCTGATGCTGTAAGGCCCTGGTTTCACATGCAATAATATATATGCTTAACTTTGAAAACATAAACAATCCCAAGGACTTCCATATTTTCCATGACTTTTGACATTTTCCCAAGAAACAGAAAGCATTTTTAACAAAAATTATCAATGTTAAGCTTTCCCTGACCACCTTTGTCATTTTGATATTACATCACCGTATCCCATTATGGATATTATGACTCTATCAATTTTTCTCCAGAAATAGCCTATAGGATCTTAACTTTGTTTCACCGCTGACCTCAACAAGGTGACACGATTTTACATTCCAAGTTTTTCAGCAAAAAAAAAAAGGACTCTTCTTTCTAGCAATGAATACTGTATCCCTGACAGACAAAAAAATAACTAAAATTTGGACTGCTAAAAAAAAAAGATAAAATCTTTGTGATTCTAGGAAGAATGCCAATATCAATTTTAAAGGTATAAAATTCAAGCTTGGAATACACAATTGGATGAAAATAATTTTCTCTCCTTTGTATCTGAAAATGGTTGGAAATAAATCCTTTTCTTGGCTACATAATATAAACTAATGCCACTGTGTATGATTTAAAATTAAACACACTTCTTCTGAAGACAGTCTTAGGAGATTAATTCATCTTGATGCATTCAAGAACTTAGTTAGGAAGTAACTTCTTAAATACCAGCACCAATAATGGAAAGAGGTGTTTCTTGTTCACCATTTTGGATGATGGTTGTTTTTTTTTTTTTTTTAAGTGCCAACATTTTTAGCTCCATGCTGTCATAGCAATTCTTATGAACAAACAGTAGAAAAAGACAGTTAAGATGGTTAATAGCAGCATGAATCAGGAAACTAGTTTTCCTCTTATTCTGAGATTGATTCTAATGCTCTTGAGGCAATTTCTAAGATGAAAGTTCCCCAAGACACATACGGCAAGCTTAGTTCCAAGCCTTAATTCTTTAAGCAATTTTGAATATTTATGATTCAGTTTTCAAAACTTTTGCAAGGCAGCTACGTTGGAATTGTCCACAGGTGGTTGCTAAAAGATGAGAGACACAAAATGATTTTAAGTGAGGCGTGGTGAGAGGCAGGGTAAGAGCAACAGGAACAAGATCACATTGGCCAGTTACTGGAAAAGGAACTAATTATCAACCTGCCTTATAAAGTAATATCATAGGTATCAAACGTGACAAAGGTTTTTTCTTTTTGATTTGAACAGGGACAGATTTGGAGTATGTGACTGCTGTATGATCAGGGGACATACTGCCCAACCGCATGACCAACTGGGCATATCTACATAAGTCAACTTGAACACAAAAAGGTCAGAGTTTTGACTCAAGTTACCCACTCTTTTGGCCAGCACTATCCAGGAGCCCAACCCAATTGCCTGGCGTTCAGAGTATGCAAGAGTACATTCAGCATAACACAGGAATAGTTTTTCCACAGCCAAAAAAATGAAAGCACAACAGTTGTTTCATCTTACCATTTCACCCCTCGTGCCCTTTTCACCTCTCGGTCCCTGTAAGAAAGAGAAGCTGTTAATGCAGTGTGCTTATTAGCCACCTCGGGCTGAAATAAGCCGATTAGTAGCCATTAGGGTTATACTGCTCACATGAAAACTCCAGTCTCATCTGTGGGAGTATTTACAACTCTGGAGCTTTAATTTTCTTGTACTATTAGGAAGCTAAATTACTTGAAAACATCTTGTAATTCTATATGTGGAAAGCTGTTGGTTTTTTGGACTACAAATATGTTTTTTCTCAGTCATTTAAACCGTCAGTGTTCTTCCTGTCAGTCAGTTCTATTCTCTACGATTCGATCCACTGTAGCACAGCAGTGCTTCACCATCTTAAGAGTAGAGAACAAAACTCCGTACTCTGTCACTGAAGAAATCCCTTGGTTACATAATCTGTTTTGATTACCCCATGAGTTCTCCTCTCACAGTCAGATTAGACACTGCTTTTCTGTCCCCACAACATTTTTGGCTAGTTTTGCACTTAAACTGTGTTTCCGAAAACGGTAGCAATCTTACAATTCTTCTCTGGGAGAATTTTGCATCTTGATGACAACATTTCATAACACACAGAAGTAATCTTCAACTGTAATGCTTTCTTAATGAAAACGGCAAACTATTACATTCAATATGAAGTCTCTTAAAAGCCGCCATACAAATATATGCAACTGTAAAGTTTTCCTCCTGAGTGGGATTGAAAAGAGTGCAGCAAGACTTAAAGTGGGAAGAACAGTACAATTACAGAGGGAACATTTCCCTTCTGCTTTCTTTTTCACTTGTAAATATTTGTATTTATTATTCTTATTGTATATTCCTGTTATTTTTATGATTATTACTTCCATTTTAAGACATTCTCATTCACTCCAAGTCTTCTTGATCAGACAGAGGAACTTCAGTGGTTGAAAGCTCCTAAAACTACCTGACATGGCTGGGTGGTCTGCAGACAGGAGTCAGAGCATACCCCTGCAGAAGTCTGCTCGCCCTCTGGCACAGGGATTGCGACAAACCGGGGATGAGGGCAGAGCTCCCCCACTGCAGGGAACATGGGGTGCATTCAAGGTTGTCAGAAAGGCCAAGATGTTTGAGTTGCAACTGGGACCTCACTAGCACCCAGAACACCCCAACAAGGAAGGGCTTATGGGCACTCCCAGCATGTCTAGAGGGGCAATCTGGACAGTTCAGCTCAATCAACACAAACCCCACCGCCCCCTACATTGAAACAGAGTATGGATGCTCTCTAGAGATGTCTCGGAACTAAGGCTGAGAAAGAACATCCAGGTTGTAGTTTCACACTTTGACTCAACAGCTGCCCCCACAGGCATGCCCTCAGTGTGCCGTACTTAGGCAGAAGGCCATTGCAATAACTTTTTGGTTATTGTTTTTTTGTCCTTTTTTTGTTTGTATTACAGACACTGGAGTTGCCTATGTTAGCTTACCAACATGGTATAACATGAAGCTGGTTCTGCTAGTTACTATTTGCAAATAGAAAAATGAGAAGGTTGCTGGTTGCAAAACAGATTAATAAAAATAAGGGTTGGTGAAATAACCAAATTATTCAACAGAGAAGGGAAACTTACAGGCCTGCCAGTTGGGCCTGTTATTCCTTCTTGACCAACAGGGCCAATATATCCCTGTAAACAAAAAGAATTTATTAGTCCACCATGTTTTCAAAATGAAAGAAACTCCTCATGACATGTCCTGGTTTAAATTTGCTCAGCACCCAGCCCTGGCAAATATCCAAAAGGTCATGGTGATATTCCCTGAATATTGAGTGCACATTGCTATAAAATCAGCAAGGTAATTATTTTAATAATTAGCAATAGCTGTGCTTGGAAAGCCCACACACATTCTTTTATGTGAAAGCTGATGCACTAAACCAGTGGGAACTTAAGTACTCTGATTACCAAAACCCCACATATTTATTGAGTTAAACAATCAACTATATCTTGAACTATATTACTGCCCACAAGTACTCTTGTAAGGCTGCCAGTAAGCACTATTAAAATGTTACTTTCCCATTCCATTTAATTTAGAACAAACTGCTCACTTCCAGTGTTTATCTTGTGTAGGAATGTTTAGAAAAAGAAAGTAGCTCTTAGAACAGGCCCCTAAAGCTGCTGCTCTGCATCTGGTTAACTGAACTAATTCAGTTCTGCGATGGCAATGGCAGCAACAAGAGAAGAGCATGTTGTAGCGAGGCCTTCAATGCTGCAGCCTTTCCCCCTTTTTCACTTGATGCTGTAAGCTGGGTGCACACTCCCCAATGCTACAGTGATACGACAGTGATAAGGACACTTATGTAGATGAAATTATACTAGAAGAGCCACACTTTGTCAGCAGAGATTGCTTTTTTCCTTCAGGATTAAGAGCCCAGCTCTGCTTGTCTATCTGTACCCATGTTGCAACTAGAGCGGTGTTGCAGTACAACCAAAGGGCTCCTAGTGGAGTCATGGTCTCAGAGAGAAAGACTTGGTTAGAGGGTTACAGCCTTGTTAGCAAGAAAAAAAAAGATGATTCCCTAACTGAAACACATGCCACTGGCAAGCTGTCCCGACAATCTCTTCTGTGGAGTGAAACACTTACAACTTGGCCTGTTGGACCTTTTGGGCCCAGAATTCCAACTACACCGATGTCCCCTGCAGGACCCTGAAAATGCAAAGGAACAGTTTAATCAAACATAGATATTAGCTATCCCCTTGCTTCAATCTCTTGTAATCAGTGAAAGTAAGACAATTTCTAAGAGTAGTAACAGTGAAAATACCAAGTTCATTGACACAGTTCATTCCCGGACAGAGAGTACACAATTCTGCCTATAATGTTCCAACAGTTCAGATAGATTTTGAACAAATTATATTGAAGTTGATTAATTCTATGCTTTCCTAATGTTTTCAACTCTGTAAATGGCTTAAGATCTAAGAGAAAAAGAATGAACACATACTTTTGGACCTGGGAATCCTTGAAACCCCATTAAACCTTGATCTCCATCTTCTCCCTGTAATAGGAGCAGGCATCCTTACTGTTATTTCATGTTGGTAAGTCTTGGACTACTTGTTTTGCATTAACAACTATGATTACGTACAGTCTGCCCTTTCAGTCCAGCATCTCCTGCTGGTCCTTGGTCACCTTGTGATCCTGGAAGGCCTCTTTTGCCTCGCTTTCCTGGATGACCCAGAAGCCCTTTCTCACCCTGTCAATAGGAAGATAATATATCTTTTATTACAATTATGACAGCTATAAATGTAAAGATAGGTTTCCTGGCAGAAGTGTGGAACATGCTTTCACTCTAAGAAACAGACCCACTCCATTAATTTTATTTCCATCAGGAATGCTTTCAATAATTACACATTCACCACAATGCAAGTGTGACTTGACTGTTGCTTGACTTGGAAACATAAAAACCCCATACATGTTGGATCATTTCCAGTATGGTATGTCCCAGTGCAAGCACTAAAATTCACAAAATGAAATATAGAACAGGCATGTTGGAAGTAAATTTAAAAAGTAATCCTCTGAGCAAGGCATAGTATAGTTGTGGAACTTCTTGCTGTTGGACTAGAAATTTACATCCATTCAAATGGAAGCTAGACAAGTTCATGCAAGAGAAGTCCTCTAAGAACTATCAAATACACAGAAACTATGTCTAGCTCAGGACGTTATGGAGCTGCAATTAAGGGTGTGAATATACACCTTTCATGCTTGTTTTGCACTTATTCTCTTTCCCAGGTGTTACCTTTCTTCTATAACAGACAGACTTTTGGCCTGGCGCAGCATGCCAACTCTTCACACTTATTTTGCACTATATAGTAACAGTTTTCCCTCACCTCATCTATTCCCTATCTTTTTTTCAGAATGCAAGCACTTCCGAGAAGGAACTACCTCCTGCAGCTCATTGTCTAGACAAAGGAGTAAAATCCAGACTGGAAGCACTGGCAATAAACAGTACAAATAGTGAATACAGTTTATACTAAAATATTTTCATGAAAAGATAACAAAGACAGTATTTCCCTCCCCCAGTTTTCAAGGAACTTAAAGTTTCAAATAACTGCTTACCAATAAAATCTCAGAGTCCTACAAATCATGGTTTTACATGAAAAATCCTATTCTAAAGGGAGAAAATAATCTGTACTGTTTCCATTCTTTGCTTCTTTTACCACTGAAATGAGTCTAATTAATACGAGGATAAGCCAATGTCAGGTATCTGGAACTGCCTGGAAAATGGAGCAGTCCCAGATTTATTTATTTCTGACAGGGCTGAACAAGAACAATTTAAGTCCTGTGATAAATGGACGTCTCAGACACACTTGGTAGCCCCCAAACTTAGGTTTGAAACTTCTCTGCTAATAGATTGCTTAGATGTTCAAATCATCCAAGCTATTCTAGGAGTTACAGAAGTTTAAAAAGAAAAGCCAGCAAACACTTAGCCCTCAAGCTTTGAGTGAATAAATACAAAGTGGTTTAAATGACTTCTGGAGTTGGGAATAGTATCCAGACGGACAGGACCTCTGTTTTCAAATTAAGTTTATAGAAACAAGGTCAGCACAATTTGCAGTGTCTTATCCTTCAAATAAGTTTTGATGTCAATTACTCATATGATTAACAGTTGCACAGTGGTTCCACAGTCCCTGGATACAGTGTGAAGCCTAAACAATATCAGTAATGCTGTACTTAAACAACAAGATCCCATGTGTGTACCTTTAGTCCGGGTGCTCCCATGGGCCCTGGCATGCCTGGCAATCCCTTGGGACCTCGAGCTCCTGGATAACCTGTCAGACCTGGTAAGCCTGAACTTCCTTTATTACCCTTAACAAATTGAAAATAATTGATTACAAGCAGAACAGCCAAGTATGTTTTATTCCACTGTATGCTAAAACAGGCACATAACAAAATCAAAGCCACTTAATGCCTTCTATATATATGGACACACACTGATAGTATATCAAAATATATGGAAAGAAAATGATCAGCAGTATCATCTGGATTTCTGCTAATATTCCAAAAGGAAAACTCCATCATACTTAGCAAGCAAGCTACATGTACTTTAAATGTGAGGTTTCTGTGAAGTGCAGTTGTTATACTTTAACAAGTCACTGACTATCAGCAAAGCAAATACTAACCATGCCATAGCCCATTGCGGTTGTTCAGTTCGGTGCTCATCTTAAACCTTGTTCTGTCCTACCCTAAATACATCCTGATGTCATCTGTGTGAGATCACCTACCTAGACCTTGAAAGACTTCTGAGAACATTCCAGAGAATCAATTGCCTCTGGGCTTATGAAAGGCATCTTCCCTATTAGCACGCTTAGTAAGCGACCTTCTGTCCACAGTAATTGTGCATTCAAGTATATATGGCAGCACTCACGGGCATACCAGTGACTGGTTTTACCTCCTACATGAGGAGTCATGCAGAATAGTTTGAGACCTAAAATTTTTCTCAGATCTGAAAATCTGCATGTTCAGATTAACAGCCTTTAGTGCTGATCCCTATTTTAATGCTTTTCTAACTCTATTTTGAAATATGCACAAAGAGAGCACTAATCTCTGTTAATTATAGAGGATGACTCCTCAAGATGGCTCCTGATGAGCGCTGTGTGATGTCTGAGGATTTTGAGCTCACAATAAGGACCTCCTTTTGATGAAAACAAGATGCTGAATTTATCCATTACAGGTGGGCTGAAAATGTGGTTGAGATTCACCGTATTCATTTTCTCAAGAAGGAACTCCACATCAAGAAACAGAATGAGACAACCTTGTCACAGAAACACTGAAAATTCAACATGCTGATCATACTGATAATATTAGGATGATAGTACTGATAACATTAGTACACACTCTGTAGGGATTCATATACAGTAACGGTACCAAATAAGGAAAGATCAGAACACTTGTTATGAAAAAATGTATGAGAACATCAGGCTATAAACAAAAGCAACTATTTTTAATGGAAAAGCATGTTACTGAGTACATGGAGTTAGGCCAATTTTGACATGTTAAAAACTACAAAATGGAAATTTTCTACTGTCCAAATGATGGTATCTGTGATGTCATTTAGTAGAAAAATATAAAAGAGTATGTATATATCTACTTTCTTATTTCATATGACATTTGGTGAAGCATTCATAGAAATAAAAGGGTTATATGAATCAGAATTTTTATATTAAATGTGATTTTTCAGGGCTTTTGAATATGTAGTGTTGTGTGGCTTATAGCCTGGTGGACTGATAAACTTATACAGCAAAAGTTCTGTGCTTTTTACTCACTGTGGCAAAAATCAGTTACCAGCCTCTCTATTATAAATTGTAATGCTACTATATGTTGTTAAATATGGAGCAATGGAGTCTTTTTTAATGTGAAAGATGACATTTTGAATGGAAAGGCAAATGTGTAAGAATTCGTTGGGTTGATACTCGTGAATCCAACTCCCATGAATTTTAAGCACTTGGAAGAGGTTCAGTAGGACATTATCTGAAACTGGAGAGGCTTGAATAGGGTACACCTGCCCCCTACGGGTAACTTGTTTAATTTTCTCTTCTCGTTCAACCGGATTGGAGATTTATACTGGTATGGTGCCTCAGTCGGCACCTTGATTAATTCCTAACACCAAATCTAACTCGGCATCCTTTTATAACAATTACCGGTCCATCTAACTAGAACTATGGAGAAATACTGTACTTGAAATCAAAGCGATCAGACTTTCAACAATGAGAACAACTAAAGGAGTTTTCTCCCTTCTCTCTGGAGTGAGTAAACCAAGAGCTGTGTCCCTGCTCCCAGAAGCAGCAGGTCACACCTTTGGCCGACAGCAAAGAACAAATAGACAAAAAACTTGTTTCCAAGAATGCTTCCAGGTACCCCAGATACCTAATACTCTTTTTCACTGGTTTTGGGAAAAGCTTCAGAATCCCTTAGGGAGAGAGAGACGTAGGTTACAAATTCAAAGACAATAAGGAAGATGTGGGATTATGTTAGAGCCTTAGAGGAAACAGTCTCAGTTGGGGTATATGGCTCATTTTTGGGAACAGAGCTATGAAGCCTCTCTGATTAAGAAAGCATTTTTACTTAGCTGTAGTTGCTACTAACATATGCTAATGAAATAGTTCTCACAGTGTACTTCTCTTACGCTAACTTTACATGCTGGCCTGAATATCAGGAGCAGAAGAGAAAGCAAACAAAAGAATTGGTCTAATTTTCAATATGCTCAAGGAACTGGAATGGTTCCTTCTCCTTAAATACCCTAATCTTAGAAAATTTGTAATGCAAAATGACATAAAGACAGGCACTATGGAAAGCAACTTACCTTAAGGCCAGGCTTCCCTGCTAGCCCAGGCTTGCCAGGGTTCCCAGGTACGCCTTCTGGACCAGGGTACCCAACTGCTCCTTTCTGCCCTGCTGGTCCTGGTTTCCCCTTGAAACAAATTCAAATCAAATATAGCATTGTTGGCTCTCCAGCTTCACCATCACAAAACTAGATTTCAGTCACAGTATTTCCTAAACCCTACCAAATAACAGACACAGTGACGTGAAGGAATATTCTCAGAGGGAGCTCTGAGTTAGGATCATAGAATATACTGAGTTGGAAGGGACCCATAAGGACCATCAGTCCAACTCCTGGGTCCACACAGGACCAGCCCAAGCAGAGCAGATGACTGAGAGCATCGTCCAGACGCTTCTTGAACTCAGCCAAGCTTGGTGTGGTGACCACTGCCCTGGGGAGCCTGTGCCAGTGCCCAACCACCCTCTCGGTGAAGAGCCTTTTCCTGATCTCCAATCTAACTCTCCCCTGTCGCAGCTTCATGCCATTCCTGTGGGTTCTGTTGCTGGTCACCAGAGGGAGGAGATCAGTGCCTGCCCCTTCGCTCCCCCTCGTGAGGAAGCTGTAGGCGTTGGATGTTTGGTTTTAAATGCTATTGGCTTAACCTTAGACTTGCTGTGGTGTGGGATCTGAGCAACTTCAGCTGAAACCATGGGGTTGACCCATCTGTGTACCAGGAAGATGGCTGAGGGTGTTGATTCTTAAACTAAAGCAAGAAAACTTGATAAAGTCATCTATTTATCCCTATAAAAACCCCAACTATGTACCTTTTCAGCCTTCATTTTACTGGATACTCTGTATTGTGCATTTGCAAATTTATACTGTTCAAATTTGGACATATCAAAACCACATACAAACTTCTCATAAGGCAGGTTTGTTCTAACTGTTGCTGTACTCGCACAAAAAAGCCTCATGTCACATCCACCAGAACAGGGATTGCTTTTTCGACTTTACAGTTATTTCCCTTTAGACTGACGTACACTATCTCAGAGTTCTGCAATTATCTCTGTACGAATGGGTTTCTCAGAGATTTAAAACAAGCTAACTAAACCCACCTCATTTGAAAAAGTATAGTTAACAAGAGCCACATAGAATATAAGAAGCATGCCATCATGATCTTATTTGTAACTCCTGGTTGCTGAAGTATCTCGCACTTGGGATGTATTCTGAAACTTCCTCAAGTTCTAGTTTTACTGTCTTCTCCTCCTCAGTTTTTCATGTCTTGCCTTTCCCGCTTTTCCTTTGCCTGCTGTATGATACACTCTCCGCAGTAACTCCAGAGGAAAGGGGCGAGTATTTATAAAGACACACAGTTCCTTGCCTTCAAAAGACTCTTCTTGCACTCTGCCCAGCAGGTACAAGCTCTGTGAAGCAGCTGCATTTCTCTGGTTACTGACAAGGTTTTGATGTGAGGTAGTAAAAGTTATTTACAATAAGTGCTTGTGTGGTACTATTTATTAGGGGATCAGAACAGTCTTGATGCATTTTGTTCTTGGATACGTTTACAGAACACCTACTGCTTCCTGCTCTTTCTTCTCCCTCAGGGAGAAACTTATGCAAGTTAGCTTCTCTGCAGTAACTCAAGAAAGAACATTGGAAATTCCAGGCTTCTGTAGGCTGCAGCTGTTCAAAGAACCGATGGGAGCCAGGAGCGAACAGTAGTACAGCTCTGTACAACATGATGTGATAACTTGCAGATGGACTACAAGCCACATGCAAAAGTGATCTAATTAAGTAATTTTAGTAGTAGGAAGGATCTTGTTGTTATATTAGCTGCATTTCACTTCCACGTGCCGAGTAACTGAGCATAACTCAGTACAAGTTAACATAGTTTCAAAAATTATTCTTATTTTCACAGGGGTTCCTTTACACTTCCTGGATAATAAGAGTTTCAGAGTAGAGCGTAAGACTTTTGATACCACTGGCATGACTCAATTTTGGGGTTTATTAGTTATTTTCTTTGGTTTATAACCTGAAGATAGAATTTTGTTACTTACAGGAATTCCAGGCTTGCCTGTGTGACCGGTTGCTCCTTTCTTCCCTGCGGGTCCCTAGCAGGTACAAATACTTGTGAACCAACAAATGTCTTAAACCCAAGACCCGAGAATTGTTTCCCTCTAGCACACACGTTCATACTGCCTGGCTTTGGACCAGATTATTTACATTGCAGGAGACAGCAGAAAGTTTTTGAAGTAAAAGTGAATACATTTTTGGTAGAATTGTATATATTTAGCCCTTTCCCAAATCAGTATAGAGTAGTTTTCAGAAGGTGTTCAACAACAATAGGCATAAAATTTTTTTCACTATGAATCTGGCAATTTCTCCGCTATCAGCCACACCTCTGTGAGGAAGTACACTTTTACAGTGCTTCCTGCACCTTTTAAAAAGGGAAGTCCTGAAAAGTAGACAATGTAGACACACTGATTGTATGTGAAAGATAAAAATGAATGTTCCCATGTGTGACACTATTGTTTTCAAGTAGTCTCTAAGATGTACCCAAAAGGTAAAATTTAATTAAAACTATACCTTTTTTTTTTTCTTGACTGAATTCTGACTCTGTAGTCTTAGAAAAACTGGGCGATACCAATAGCAAAGAGCGTTCTCATAAGTGGTTTAGTGACACAGGAGCTCAAGCACCAAGGAAGAAAATCTCAGAATGGGTCAAAAGGATCTCTGAGAATTCTGTTTATAGGATATTCTTGACAGACTATGAAGATCTATGTAATGAATTTTATCTTACCTGTAAAGGATAAAACCACTCAGACAGCAAGGACAAGAGTAACACTTGTTAGCATAGATCAAGTAGAAAAAAGCTTCCAAGATTTTCTCGCTTAATTATTTTAAATACTGTTCTTAAAGCAAAAGTGATGCTAACTACAATGCTGCAATATTACATAACATGCAATAAAGTGAAAAAGCTAAGGTCATTGTAAATGTAAATGTTTTATAATTGATGTCAATGCGATAAAAATCAGCAAAATTTTGTTCTACTCCTTAATGTAGTGCCTTTTTGTTACGAAAGGCATAAAAAAAGTCCAGGAATCAGAACTGAAATGTTTATATTCAAAGAACTTTATACTGTTTCCGTTAAAATTTTTGAATGTGTATAAAGTAAACCCAGATGATTCAGCATTGCAGTTTATGGGGCTGGCTTTGTAAGGCTTGCTATAGCAGCACCAGTCACGCCACTGGAGTTAAGACTGTATGAATGTTTTCACTATTAACTTTTTTGCGTACACTTTTAGGCTCTTATGGGTTGCTCCAGGCTGGATATTGGTTCCATACTTGCAAATAGCAGTTTTTATCTGAAGGGCATTTGCAACACAAAGAAAACATTCTCGAAGGGAAAGATGGAGAAATGACTGATTTTATCCTGTGCTGAGTAGTTTGTCAAAGGCAACATATCTGAGCACATGGCTAGACTACATGCTGACAATGTCTTCACATTATGTCTCCTTTCTGTTGCTCCCCATTCCTAATCTACTACAGATTCTTCTATTTACCTAGAAAATTTTGAAACTCTCAGAGTTGTGCTATAAAACTTCTCACATAAAATATCTCAGTTAAGGTACCGTAAGAAATCTTTTAGCCTAAATCTTTTGAAATCTCAAAAGCCAATGAAATTCACCCCTTGGGAGAATATCAAATACTTTTGGCAATATTCAATGCACTGCCAAGATGAACTATTATTTCTAAAGGAAAAGATATAGTCTTTGATCTTTTTCATGACTTGCTCTGCCATTATTCCTCTACTATTCTGTAGCACATTCCTTATGTCCAGGTCTTTAAAATTCAGTGCAGTGCACTACCAGGAGGCTTCATTTACAGATCAGAGCAGTGAAATCCTGGGTGTCTTCTGGAACTAGTTTGCCACAAGGAACTTCATCTAAGGGTGTAACTGAATATCACTCAAATGTTTCCAAAAGAGCCTCTCATAATGATTTATATTACTCCAAACTAAAACCACTTATCTATCAAATAACACATATTTACCATCCCTAATCATTATGCAGTTTTCCATTCTGTATTTTCATTGTCCCTGCATGTATGAGAAGGAAATCCAAATACTGACTTTTAGCCCTATATAACATTTTTCCATGGATAGTCAGTGAACAATAAAACCGTACAAACTCCAATTAAGTGTAGTTTTGATGTGTTTTTTTTCTACTTACTTTGGAACCTTTTTCTCCTTTTGGTCCTTGCTCTCCCACTTCACCTGGCTCTCCCTTTGGAAAGAACATATATTAAATAAATAAAAAGAATCATTTGAATGCAGATGTAAATGCATTTTCAACAGCCAAAAGAGAAATCTCACTTGTTTGAAACACTTACTGGAGGCCCCTGTTGTCCAATAGATCCTCTAAGCCCTGGAAGTCCTATATGACCCTGGAAAGCAGAAAATATAACATATTGCAACACAAGTCAGTCAGGATGTTATGCTCAGGGAGCTATAGATTTCCTTGTAAAGCCCATCTTGGGAGGTGCTGGGTGGCCCTGGACTCACTGACATGACCTAGATAAGTATGCTCAGCTCTCCTGAGATCAGACCTTAGGGAGCTTTTCTACTTAAAATTCTCTACTCTAAACTGCACGTAAGAATTACATATTGTTTAAAAGTTTCTGCATTTCTGTGCAAAATACAGATCATATTCAGTTCATTGATTTATTACTGTGTCTATCAGTATTATCTGTGTAACTTAAACAGGACCATCTCTTCCGTATTTCAGCAAACTACATCAATGATTAGCATGAGCTACCATCTAATTTGTACATGCTGAAAAGACTGAATGCAATTAACGAGTAATTATTAGGATTAGATTTACAAAGAAATAGCACTTAAATTTCAGAGAAAAATGTTAACTCAGTTTTATAGAATCACAGAATCAGTTTGGTTGAAAGGGACCTCTTGAGATCATCTAGTGCAACCCCCACTTCTCAAGCTGCACCAGGGAGAAAAGGTTCTCCAGGACCATGTCCAGTCAGGTTTTGAGTATTTCCAAGGATGGAGACTCCACAACCTCCCTGGACATCCTCTTCTGGTGCTCAGTCATCTTCACAGTAAAAAAAAAGGTTTTCTTGTGTTCAAAAGGAATTGCATGTGTGTGTGGTCTTTGCCTCTTGTCCTCCCACTGGACACTACTGAGACAAGTCTGGCTGCTTCATCTTTGTTCTCTCCCACCAGGTAGTCATACATATTAAGATCACCCAAGTCTGCTCTTCTCCAGCTCATGAGTCCCAGCTCTCTCAGCTTCACTTAATATGAAAGATACTCTAATTTGTTCTTAGAGCTCATCAGTGCAGTGAGGCACCAGCAAATGCATCTCTGCGCACTTGTATGAGATGATACTTCAGCTGTGTTACTCTACATGTATATTTAGTGTGTCATGTTCAAAGAGAAAGAATAAAAAGCAAGAGGTATCACCTTGTAGCCCTCATCACCAGGTTCTCCTCTATCTCCACGTTCACCATTAGGACCCTAGAGAAAACCGAAGAGAAAAATATAGCAGCTGAACTGAAATAATGCTGCAGTGAAATTCAAAAAGAAAGCTGGGATTTCTCTCAAAACAGTCTAACCAATAAGATGGAACTGAGGATTACAAATATTAAAGTGAGCTGTGCTAAAGGAGTAAACATGATTTTTTTCTAAACAAAATGCATTTAAGTCAGACAGTAGCCACTGTCTAAAATATTTAGTAACTGAAGACTAGAAGCTTTCATGGCCATAAACAAAACAGGAGTATTGACCTCAATAGATCTTCTCCAGGTTTGTACTCATATGTATATACATGATATCTGAATTAAAAATCTCCATGAATAAATGAAGAGACTGTTTTCAAGACATACAGGGAAAACTCTCTTACAGTTTCTGTAAGACAACACAGGAAAAGAGGAGGGTTTTTTTCTGAAATTACTTGCTGCACTCAGAATCTGCTTTAATTTTGAAGTCTGTCCTAACAAAAGGGCAATTTCAACCCCTCAGCGTGCCTCACACATGAGAGCTGCACAGGAGCAGGGCGAACAGCCTGATTTTTGTGAGTCACGTAGTTCTTCCTCTTGCATTCAGACACCTCACTGCCTCTACTTTAAGGAAAGGCCCTTAATCCAGTCCCACAAGAAACTGGATTTCTCGCCAGCATTTTAAGTGTCATTGCAGCAAATGGACCAAATCTCAAAGGAAAAATGATGGAATAGGGAATCACGCCCATAGAAAGTAAGAATGGCTAAGACTGTGTAAAAGATACCCAGCCAATCATTAGATGAAATAATAATGGATTGCCTTTTCCCCACCTGTCTTAAGTAAAGGCATATAATGAAAAACTGACCAGGCACAACTAACTGCAATGTATCTTTACAGTTCACAAATTAGTGCACTTGTAGTGCATATCCACCAATAGATCATAGAATCTTTACAGTTGGAAAAGACCTCTAAGACCATCAAGTCCAACTGTCAATCCAACACCACCATGGCTACTAAACCATGTCCTGAAGAGGCACATCTACACTCTTTTTGAACATCTCCAGGGGCGGTGACTCCACCACCTCTCTGGGCAGCCTGTTCCAAGGCCTAACCATACTATTACACAACTATTATACAACTGCTTGTGTACTCTCCAAGGTTTCAGCAGCCTCACAGCATGTTTCCTAGAGGGAATCCACAAGGTGGAAAGGCCTTGCTTGCAATGTTTGAGCAGTCAATATTACAGAGCCAGTCTGGCTGCAACAAAGTTGGCTGAAATCTCTTCTCATGCATTTTTGTAATTAAGAACCTAGTCCAGACTCTGTCTCTGGTTACATCAGGATCTTATAGTCCTGCCTTTTGAGGTGGTGAGTTACAAATACTAAGGTTAATCTGAAGAGAAATAGGTTGTACAAGAATTACTTCTGGCACAATCAAAGCCTGAACATGAAACACTTGAAATAGGATTTTGAGATGGCTTTTTTTTTTGACATGTTTGTAAATGTTGCAGAGAGATATTCTACATATGAATTTAGTAAAAAAAAAAAAAGTTTATAGAACACAGCACTCTGAATCAGCTAAATTAGCTTTGAAGTGATAATGAAATAAGTCAAAACATATTTCTGGTTAGTAAAGCAATTAGGTATAATTCGGGATAAACACAGAGGGTAAAATTCTGTTGCAAAATATGCTGGTCTAAACACAGACTAATGGCATTAGTGTAACTAAACACAGGGCACATACTCCTAAGCAGAAAAAACGCACATGACTGCATTTTTCAGAGAGGGATTACCGATTAAGGACCATCACTGTACATTTTTGTACAAGGAGGTACTGACTCCTGAGACAGCAATACACAGTTTCAGAAAGAGCCTGCATTGTCTCTTGTCTTGAGAGACACTAGTATAATTTTTTTGAGAAAGAAAGACCTACTGGTTCACCTATGGGCCCAGGTGGTCCAAGAACTGTATTGTCTTCACCTGGGTAACCCTAAAACAAAGATAAGCATTACAAATATTGAATTGGAAATTCAACCTCATCTACAATGCACACATGTTCAAATGCTAATAAACACCCAGAAAGCATACTGTATACATGCTAGAAGTGAATACGGTGCTTATGGTTTTAATATAGTGGAAATGGTAACTCCATTTTAACATGCACCTAAAATGTCCTAAAGGCGTTTAGGATTAAAAAACTGTAAGTATTTGCTCCATTCCTAAAGGCAACTATAAAAAAAAGTGTTTGAAGAATGTCCATGTAATCATTTCTTTATTTAATGAAAAAAAAGGATAAACAGGGTATTTGACAGGAGAAAAAAAAGAAAGTTTCTCCTACTGTTTTGAGAAATTTACTTAACAGACAAACAAGTGTACAGAAGATTCCAACAATCAGCCTGAACTCTATTAAATTTTAAATATGAAACAACGGTCATCTAAACTAACAGACAAAAAGTTATCAATTCCAGATGATACTTACCAATATTTAATGCAAAGAGACTCACATTTTAAATCTGATTAATGCTTTCCAAAGCGCAAAGTGCTTTTTCCAGAAGTGACGAAGCAAGCTAGACACCCGGCTCCCAACAATTTAGTTTTCAGTTATTGTTTCTGAAAATTATCAGAACCTATTTATAACATCACCGCTAATTGCCTATTTGTAGTATTTATTGCAAAACTGACCCTAATGCAAGGATGTATTTCTCTGTCAGGTGCAACTTCAAACTAATGTTCGTGAAGGGAATCCCTGTACCCGCGTGGGGCCACAGCCTTCAGTCAGCATACCAATCTGTTGGCAGGACTTGAGGCTTAGAAGAACAACAGTGAATTTGACACTAAAATAGCAGGACTGAGGCAGCATCCTGCCCCTAACATTTTATATTAAGCACAGACCTTTGTTCATCTTAGTTGGACTTTCAGCAAAATCCGTGGGTGTACTCACAGGCTTAAAGGTAAGTAAATACCGAGCTGGTTCCACGCTATTTCTGTCACCAGTGCTCACAGAGGGCAGCAGTGCTATCTGATACAACAGAATGTGTTTCTTACAATGGGTGCCTTGTGTTTTAGAACTGGAAACATTTCAACTGTATCATTCAGTCTCTGCCTCTGAATGATCCCTTTCCCCAGTTTTGCATTTCTTTTCATATTCTCTCACAATGCTAATAAACATTGCAAACGGTGGCTTTCGCTGCATGCTGTGGAAAACAGTGAGCATGCAGTAACATTTCCTCCCTTTATAATTACTCAAACTGTAAGAGAGAACAATCCGTCTTCATACCTTTTCTCCTTTGGGTCCCGGGGGGCCTGGGGACCCTGGAGGACCCTGGTGACCCTAAAGAAGCAAACAAAACAAAAATGAGTTCCAAATCAAACAATTAAATAAATAATTAATCCCAAACTTTCTTTTAGATGCTTGTTACTTTTTTTTTTTTTTTTTTGCTGTTTGCTAGTAATGCTAGATAGTGATCTGGCACAAAATTAATGGGCCCAGGCAGAACACATATTACGTGCATGAAAAGCTCTGTGCAGAGTGGGAAACCAAAGGTTCTGGCAGGGCTTGATGCAAGTGAGGGAAGCCAGGCTGGTCAAGGTTAGCGTTGCTTTCCGTGTTCTTGGAGCTGCAGCGGGGGACTTCAACTACTGGTCCTGGAGTCCGAGGAAACACCTCACCCTCGGGGCCAAGTGATCACGACATCAATATGATGGATGAGCAAAATGGCGTTTATTAAACTGTGTCACAGGTTTATATACTCCCTTTATGGGGTGTGGCCACTGTGGAGCTCTGTGCTGGTCATAGGGGTGTGCCTAAGCTCACCGTACAACGCGAGATCTTCCGAACGGGATTCCCTACAGTTAGGGACACTGATGAAAGTTTCTATTTGGAAAAGAGACATGGCACAGTCTGCTCTGTAACAGCAGGACTCGATCCATCTATGATGACGATCGTAATTATTTTTCAGTGAAAGTCACAATATCTTTATGTTCTTCATCATTCAATCAGTATTTCTGTTACTGAAAGGGAACTGCCTTGCCAGAAAGGTGGTGGTGCTTGTTGAACTCTCTTTATAATGAATAGTTGTAACAGTTTTATAGGAACTTTATTCACAAAGAGTGGGATGCATCGGACCAACTAGGGTTTCAAATATGTGGTAGAAACCAACTGCTGGTGAATTCCCAAAAATCCAGCGATCATTGCTTAAGGCTAACATTTCTGAACAGGCAATCACAAATATGTATGAGCGTTTGACACTCCTAAAGATATTTGTATATTCTAGATATTTGAGGTTATTTAGAGTACCACAGACTTTCCTTAGGGATGTGTGTGTACATGAATTCAGTAAAAACTCACCCCATAACCCGGAATTCCTGACTCTCCTTCAGGCCCCATTCCTCCTAGATGTCCCTGTTAAATGCAACCATCAGTGACAGAAAAATGAGCTTCCTTGTAAAATGTAACAGCACCACATACTTTATGAAGTTATCACTTGGAAAAATCTTCAAATACTGAGATTTGAGAAAAATTTGAGATTTTTCATTTGGTAAAGAACACTGGGCTTTCCCTTGCTCTGTGGAAACAATGGGCAACATTTTCATTCCTAACCTTATAATCCCTGTGCATAAATAAGATGAAAAAGACCTGAGCTTTCAGAGGTGTGCAGAAACTCTGTTTATAAATGCTAAGTATGCCAAGAGAAGCTGAGGGCAGTCCTCACCTTAGGAAGTTGAGTTCAAGTCCTTCTCTTGAAAATATTGGCCATTATACAGTTACTTTACTTCTGTACTTGGTGTGTTCAGGGACACAGTGCTGCATTCAGTGCCACAGGACTGGGCCCTGGACTGGGAGATGGGCATACTGCCTCACTAGTGTGGAGGCTGCACGTGCCTGTGCATCTAGCGCACAGTGTGGAGCAAGCTTGGGTAGCTTGTGTTCAGAGGAGCTCAGAAAATTAATGGAAATACACTTCATTCCGTTAACTTTGGATAGGTTCCCATTCAATAGTACTAGCTGTCCTCACATGAAATGCTTTGTTTCAGCCATGGCTAAGGCTTATTTTATGTAGTAGCAAACCCCACAATTTCTGTGGAACTGGAGAGGTTTAAGAAACAGCACAGGAGTGTGGTTATACGTGGATTGTGGGGCATGAGTACTGCAGGGCATGCCCCGCCATCCTGCTCCTGTGACTGTCAGATCAGGAACCTGACCAGAGCATGAGATAACTCCCTCCAGGCCCATGGCCCAGGTTTCTGTCTGGGAAGGTGCACAGGTCTCATTCTGATGCTGAAAGATCAAGGCATGCATCGGGATGTGCAAGCTGGGAAGGACACTGTCTAACGTCTCCAGCTACCACAAAGAATATTTATACCTGCTACAGCTGTGGTATGCCTCTTCCTGCCGAGAGACAGGATTCTGCTAAACCAGAAATACGTGCGTTCTTAAATAAGCATGTTTTGTACGAACCAAGGGACCTCGAGTTCCTCTTGCACCTTTGGGACCAATTTTTCCAGGTTGGCCAGCCTCACCAGCAGGTCCAATTTCTCCAGGAGGGCCAGGCTGCCCCTTTTCCCCCTGTTGGTGTTATCGCATCAAAAATAACAAGAGATTGATACCAAGTTTTAAAACGCAGTTTATGATTAACTAAAGTATATAATAGCATTATTTAATAGGAGTATTGCGTTTACATTGTCATTTACTGTAGTTCTTCGAGTGTCTGAACACAGAACTCTGCAGTGAAAAAACCTCCGCTAAAGTATTTCTATTCTTGCTTTTTGTTTTAGCCAAAGCGTAACATTTTTTGATAGCAGCAGGGACTGTTCTGAGTTGCAAAATCACATCCTGATACAAATGTAAATTTCCTAAGGTCCTGAATGTTATTGACTGCAGAGTGATGACAATTCTAATCGCTGTGGCTAGCAAGGAAAAAAATTGGCTCAAAGTGTGACATAAACCAGGGATAGACTTGGTGCAATGGAATTGTTTTGTAATGTAAATTTGACTTTCAGATAAAGGAAACAAATTGAGGAGGATGAAAAATACTACCTTCTTTCCTGAACGGCCTCTCTGACCTGGATTTCCTGGTGTTCCTTCGGGACCCTGTACATTTATTAGGGAAAGAAAGAAATTATTGAAAAAGGCCCTGGAAACATGTTTAAACTGTGCTCCAAATTGGAAAACTGAGCACACTTTTGTAATGCAGAGAGGTGGGAGGAAAAATCTCATTAGCTGTGGCTGTGAGCAAGTTAGTAGGACTGTTTCAAGTTACAGCAGAAATAACACGATGCTGGACAAGCATCAGGGATCACTTATCAAACTAGTGAAAACACACTGAAGATGGGGGAATATCCCAGTGAATGTTGTCCACACAGGAAACATTACTTTAGGAATCAAATTGCTTCAAGATAAACACTGGAGTTAGAGAAATACAATAAATAGCCAGAGGAAAACTAAGAAAACCTTGGGGCTGTCACGTGTGAAGAGCAGGGTCCTGACACAATGTGCTGCAGAGCAGAGACCTAACTCAGTAGGTGCTGGTGCCTACCACTGCCCTCCTCTTGGTGACTGTGTAATTGGGTGCACTGCCTGTAGCTGGAGCTACAGCCCCACTCCCTCTAGGTCACTTCAAAAACTGATCCTCCCAAAGGGCTTGATGTGTCCATCGCGCACCGGTTTCAATTTAGCCAAAAGCTATGTGAGGTAGAGAAGGTAATTTAGCTTCAGTTTGGGATAAAGGGAGATATATTTGGGGTTTTTTGAGTCTTTGTGGTGATAAGCCAGAGTAAATATAGTTTAAACAGATTTGTAAAGCACATTTGTTGCTTTGTAAGCTTTTGTTTAAGGAAAATGTAATATTACTCTCACCCCCAATAAAACTCTGAGATAATTGATTATAGGAAACCGATCTCCCTATTTAGACCAGGATGTTGTGATCCATCCACGTGCCTAGGAGGAGGTCAAACAAAACCCGTGATGTGAACACTCCCAGACGCCAGGAAGGATGACTGGGGAGAGAGGCAGCTCTGCAGCCGCCTTTGGAATGTATGGAAAAGAAACGTGAAAAATCCTCCGCTAACCACATCCTCCCAAACATCAAATTGCCAGACTCGCCTGTCTCACTGAGGCACAGAAGCACTGCCGATGTTTACGGTATACGAGTATAATTACATACAATACAGATATGCCAGGGTTGAGCTGCTTTATGATAATTTCCACATATGAAGTTTCTGAGCTTCTCCAGAATTGCCAACCCAAAACAGAAAAACAAGTCAGGGTGACATCATTGTACTGGAAACAAAAATTATTCTGTAGCACCCTAAATGTGCTGAGAACTAAAAGAGCATTTTTTTCTTTCATAGGAGAGTAGTTCACTGCGAAGAACCCAAGACCAAAAGCGAGAGTTGATTGTAACGCTGATGCTTAGAGGACAGAGGGGACAGTGCTCGCAGCCGTTGACAGCTGGCCTCCAACTGATGTTTACCAGACTCCATCATCACATAATTGCTACACAGAAGGCAGCCAGAGGACCGTGAATGAGAACGTGATGATTTTTGGTAAGGGAATCTGATGTCTGACTTGCTTTGGAAACAGCGCTCCAAAATACTAGTTCATGTGAAGAAGTTGCATAAAACATCAGCAAAATACATTTTATAGATGGATTTTGGTGGCTAGGAGTGATGCCAGAACAAATACACAAACTGATCTAACAATGTTGACTATGGATCCCAATGCCCATTTACTCTGACCTATGTATGCTTGCTGCCATCTCTCTCCATCTGCAATCTCTGTTTCAGTTGTCTATGGCAACTGGTGCTCTCATATGTTTAATTCCTTTCACAGAGGCACCAAAATGAAGTTAGTTAAACAATAAATGTCTTTTAAGAACACAATGGAATCGTAAAATTCTTTCTTTCTTTTCTCTCCTTACTTTTTATAGTATATGCCTCAATCACAGGGTGATTGACAAGGTGAGAAGAGAAGGTCCACCAAAGACATGACATCACAGCACAGAATTGTCATCTGAAGTCGCGCTGCCCAGCATGATAGACCCTCATTTCTGGAAGTCAGTGCCAGCACAGGATGGACAGCATCCATAACATTGTCTTTATAACACCTTGGCAGCAGTGTAGAAAGATCACTATTAGGAAAGGCAGGCCATTCTCTGATGGCAACTGATCGGGTATCAACAGCAGAAATAATTTGGATTATCCAACATCTACTGTGTGATTACTGGGTTTAAGTCACTTTTGACCTGCCTTTTGCTCCTTACCAGAGAAGACACTATAATCCACACCAAGACTTTAAGAAATTCTGTGCTGTCGGTGTCTGTGCTGCAATAATTTTGTAACTAAAGAACCTCAATGCTCAGGATGTCGCTTTTTCTAGAAATGTTACTTTTGAACTTTCCTTTTGTTGTCAAGGTTTATTACAAGGGATGGCAGCTAAACATGTATGTGATAAGAACATGAGCACAAAATCTTAAATTGGAGCCAAACCTTGGGTGTTCTAAGTCTAACGCTTCATCATTTACAAGCTGCTCAAAATGGCAGTTCTTTGCCCCAGGGAACTTTTAATCTAAACTAAAAACCAGATAGCTCTGGGACAGTAAACAAAGCCACAAGTAGGGAAAGCGATACAAAAAAAAGAAAGATCTTACAGCACAATTTACGGTAGCATATACATCTTGCTGATTACTTTGGGTGTGTTTAAAATTTAAAGAATGATCTAATACCTTGAGATTGCTCACAGTCTTGAAGTGATGGTGAGGACAGAGACTAATGGCAGAAGGTTGTCTGAAGAGAAGAGATCTGAAGTGAGAGGCTCAGGTGATGTAATGTATGCGTCTGGATGACAAGAGGTGAGGAATCACTATCTGCTAAGAGGTTGCAGATTTAAGATAGGAAAAACAGTTGTCTCTTCTATCTACCAACCCTGAAAAGCTGAGCCATGTAGAAAAGGGAGGCAAGCTAATTTAAAGATGGTCATCTCTAATTGCAGTAGAAAATCAGAAAGAAAAGCAGCATACAAAATTAAAAAGAAAATAATTAGAAAAATAAATGAACAAAAAGTCCACTTAGAGCTTAAAACACTTACAGGAATGCCCATTATGCCAGGTTCACCAGGGGGTCCAGCAATTCCTGGTAACCCCATCTCTCCTTTTTCACCACCTTCCCCAAGAAGTCCCTGATCTCCAGGGTCTCCCTAAAACAAAGCCAAAAAAAAAGCAGCTTAATCAATCTGCTGCTGCAAAATTATTTATTCTTCAGAAAAAATTGACAAAACGCACACTAAAACTGATGGGAATCTTACCAGTCAAATTCAGATCAGGCTCCAAGTTAGGATAAAGCCCTTTCTATCTCATTCATACTCTGCTACAGACAGATTTTGCCTCATCTATTTCCAAGTGCCTGAAGGTGCCCTCTGTGACATCCCCTGCCCTGGCACCTGCCACAGTCCCTGGCACAGATTGATCCAAAGGAGGGAGCGGGGAAGCCTTGGGCTTGGTCTCTGCAGCATGATAGTCACCACAGAAATAAGCAGTACTCAGTTCTCCAGCTTGCATTTCTCTGTCAAGCCATTCAACTTCGCAGCTCTTGCAGAGCAGGTATGTGCCCAAAAGGCACAGGAAAGCCTATAATATACAGGGTCTCCTATGTTAAAACTAACTGCAGTCAACTGGGCTCTGTTGACCTGGTGAAA
>VWZZ01000185.1:126258-170155 GCA_013399095.1 Psophia crepitans
GGGGGGGGGGAAGAGGAGATATTTGAGTCCTTAAGCTAATATGACTGCTTTACATCTGCTATAAAAACTGAATGTACCTTTGGACCATCTTTTCCTTGAACACCATCTTCTCCTGGAGGTCCTGGTTCGCCCTTGTAGAAAGGAACAGTTGTAAACAATTATTGCCTAAACTCGACATAGGAGTGTTGCCTTGGAAGAACTCAGACTAGTTTTACACATGCTTATTACTTTTTGGACAACTTTTTTGTTGCTATTATAGTTTGTCTTAATTTTTCACTGATTTACAATGACAGTCACAGCCCTGTGAATCTTGAGCACAGGGGAACATAAAATACGATCAACATTAGAAAAATGAGGCAAGACTATGCCCATAACACTGGCAGTTTGGACAGTAGCACTGAGACTGTTTGGTTTCACAGTATACAACATGTAATTGCAGTAACCTCAAAAATAACCTATTCTGTCCTGAAACGTCCATGTTTATGTGGATAACTACTACATTGATATGTTTAGTCACTCAGTTTAGAGCCATGAAAAGCTCATCATCTACCAACAATATTGGCACCATGGCATTTTAGAGTATTTGCCTTTCTCAGGTAAAGATGCTGGCAACTTGCAACTTTTGATGCAGAGAGTGAAAAAGCAAATACAAGCTGCCCTATTCTAATAATGTAGTATTGTGGAGAGTGGTATAGTCAAATCCAGAGCACCCACTAAGGACCAGTACCAGGAATTACGCTTCTCCAAGAACAGACAGAATTGTGGAATGCATCTGGCTGGAGATTTTGAGCAGGAGGAAAAGATGACAGCAAGGAACTAACAGAACAAGAGAGCTCACGACGGTAAGTGGGAAAGGACATAGTTTATGCTCTTTTAAAAGCATCCTGGATAATATCTGTTTCTAGCACTTGACAAGTTTTTTCAGCTTTCAATGGCAGGCAACTGTTTGGATCAGACAATGAGCGTAAGGTGCACAGGAAGAATAAGCAAGGGCACAAGTTCTTGGTAAAATCAAGTGCCACATGAGCCATTCACAGCATCACAAACAAATCAGCTGCTTTGGATGGTGGTACAGAGAGATTCCCCGCTCTGCTGTGACCATAGCATTCCCGTTATCTCGCCTAGACTGGGTATCCGTACACAGCACTATTATGTGTTGTCATCTTAACAGCTGGGCTGGACACCCTTAGATGCTCAGACACTCATTCACGACACTTGGAAATATTTCAACATTGTAATCAATACTCTTTGTAACTCACTACAATATTGCACTTTTTTTTTTTAAGGTATCAGAAAATTGCTTCTTAGTGAATTCTTCTGATAAATCAAGGTTGCTCAGCCTGCATTTCTGACACATTCGTAACATACTTTCCTTTTTGCAGCAAGATTTGCATCCATAGCTTACCCTTAAACCTTGGTCGCCTGGTTCTCCAGCCTTCCCAGCAGGTCCAATGTCTCCCTGGAATATCACAAGAAAAACAAATCATTGGATTTTAAGGGAGAATATTCCTAACAAAGACAGGGTTTACACATAATGCAGCCATCATGACAGTAACGATATTTCTTAATGTCTCATTTCCTGTATCACTACCTACTTTGCTAACGAATCAGATCACTCTGATTTACTTTTACAGAAATTTGAAAATTTCAGAATTTACCTTTGGGCCTGGTTCTCCCTGCAGGCCAGGTTCTCCTTCAGGGCCAGGTGGTCCCTGCATGGTACAAGAGCTACTGTTACCAACAATAATTTTGCAACCACCAAATAACCCAGCCAAAATTAAAGCAGAAAACCAGAAGACAGCACTGGGAAAGATGCATGTCTGAAAAATCAAATTAAGACAACACAGTTCTTTGTTCTTACTAGAGCTCAATAGAAGAAAGGAAAGGATGGTAAAGCAGGAGTTCAGGAACTGCACTGTGAGTCTGTAACGTATTGATGACTCAGCAGTACCACTAAGCCTGTACCTTTCACCATAAATTACTAGCAGGCTGAGCAATCAGCTATCTTTTGTAAATCCGACTGACAGCTTCATCACTGTTTAGGCTTGGAGCCAAGCAGATAGAGCCTTTGGAGAACAAAGCCCTTTTCGGAGTCTTTAGCTCTTAAAGAGTTAATGGTATCGTATTGCTTCTTGTCAAGTTTACATTCAAACCTTTAAAAGGCAGTCAGAAGACTGGATTTTGGGTGACTGAGCAAGAGTGTTTCTTTGAATAAGCCAAATCCCTTCTGTTCTAAGTGAGCTCATCCCTCAGCTACTTCATTGCAAATGTAACTAATATATTCTGTCATATTTCTTTCAAAGAGATTTTAAAAACAAAGCAAAAAATAGAAGCAAGAGTTAGCAAGATGACTGCCTGCAGCTGCTTTTCTTCATCTACCATTTGCAAGGACATATGATTAATGCTGTTTCACTGTCTAATGCAAGAAGAATGGTGCTTCCAAAAAATCCCAAACCAAAGCATTCACCTTCTAGGTACAGATGTCACGAATGTATGCCTGAAGACAGTGCTCACAACAGAAAAAGTTACTTATTTTAGACATGGGGTTTTTTTTCGGTAATAGCTTTAAGTAAGAGTCTCGCGACAGCTCATGGTATTTAAGTCAGTTGCAGGTATTAAAAAGAGTTTCTAAACACATTGACCAGACTTGTTCACTTGCTTGAGTGTTTGTAATTACCATACAAATGATTAAAAGCTCACCTCAAAACCCATTTCTCCAACAGGGCCAGCATCTCCTGGCTGTCCTCTTGGACCCTGGTATCAAACAAAATTTTGGATGCATCATACAATTAGCATTAAATTATGTTGCATAGTCTTGACTTTGTCTCTTCAGAACTCTTCCAACTGGCATAAAAAAAAGTGTATTTAATTGTCTTCCCTCCTGAATCCAACAAGTACCGTGATGGCATACAGTGCTGAATGCTAATCTTGACATACTGAAATAACAGATTTCAAATAATAGAACAGATGTCTCTTTTAGACCAAAAGTAAATTATTATCTAAACTAAGCTCTCCTCTTGATTAACTGAGACTTTGTTTAATTAAGGTTTGTTAGACTGTCTGGTTTGCTTCATGGAAAAATCTACAGTCTGGTATGGAATTAACTGAAAACAACTACCGTGTGTTTCACTGTGGATTTAGCAATGTTTGTACAGGACAATCACTGAGGTGTAATGGACCAAAGGCTGGAGCCTTTTTTGTAATATTAGTACCTCTACTATGAGCATTTTCTTGTAAGCCCTATCATAAGTAATAAATTTATTGCAGTAACACATAAGTATCAAAGAATCTTTTAGGTTGGAAAAGATCTTTAAGATCCTCAAAGTTCAACCATTAACCTAGGACTGCCAAGTCCACCACTAAACCATGTCCCTAAGCGCCACATCTACGCATCTTTTAAATACCTCCAGGGATGGTGACTCTATCACTTCCCTGGGCAGCCTGTTCCAGTGCTTGACAACCCTTCTGGAGAAGAAATTTTTCCTAACATCATTTCGCAAAGAAGCATGCTCAAATTCTCTGCACGTGTTAGATTGTCCATCTCCGCTCACAGACTGGGACTTGTGTGCTGGGGGGTAGAGGTTGCCTGTGACAGCTTACAGCTGATTCCATGGCCGTTATGAATGTATGTGAAGACAAACCAACCCTCTGGATGTATCCAGCCTTTGAACTTTCAGAAAGTTCGTATCCATTTACCCCTTTGGGAATCATCTGTGTTTAAGTACATTCTAAATTAAAAACATTTTGTTGATCTATTATTCTCATATAAAAGAAAGATGCTGCTACCTATATTTATGAGAGAAGCTTTTTAAGCAAGTATTTTACTGTTTTTTTGTTTCACTACTTCTTACAGACTATGGATATGGTTTTGCTCCTCCTGATCCTCGCAGTGACAACGCAGTATATTCTTCCTTTGCAACAGCAACGTAAACTGCATATTGAGAGGATTTCAGCAGATGTATAGATTTTACCCTATAGCTTCACTTAAGTGTGAACAACTGAAACTGCAGTTAATTTTGCACTGAGAATTCACTTGGTTCTAAACTAAATCCATCCGTTTTCATTTGCAGCAACTCCATGGCATTCCACAAGGCAAGTGTCACAAAACCTATGTTTGATTCACGAGTCCAGCGCTTCTTCGTAGTATTACCGTGGAGCTAGGTCTGCTGGATTGGTAATGTATCTTTCGCCTGAGACTTTCATGGAAATTCAGATCCCAAAAATTTATAGCAATATAGGGACTCTCTAACCATTAACAGCAGGTAATTAGCAAAGAAGCATTTTACTGAAATGCCTGACAAATAGGTAAATTTATGTGTCATTTAGATCCAGCCTGTTACTACAAATAGTTCTAATTGCTTACATTTCTCTGCTCCTCCACCAATAATTAGGGTTTATCTGCTCTATGCAAACTAGTGACAGGGCCAGGAAAACTGCTCCAGCAGCTGGCTTCCGTGCAGTGACCAGCGGACAGAAGACGAAATCAAGCTGTTTGGACAGGCAGTTAAAAAAAAGAGCCACATGTTTCATTTCGTAACATCGTGTGTCATTTTCATCGCTTCTTTCTAGCTCCACAGACCATTTTCTGAAGACTTTTTATTCTTTCAGCACTTGAAAGAAAAGGTACCCTGTTCACAGGATAAGCTTTTCTTACTTCTGGCACTGCATGTATAGATTCCACGATGATGAACGCAACAGAAATGTAGGCTGTTCAAGAGTAGACCACTTAAAATAGGTAAGGCTGATAGTCATCGTACATATATGAAAATTCAGACTTGACTAGAAAACGGCAGGGATTTTACGTATAAGCCTTACATCGTAAGGCTCTCGGATGTCACAACATGAAGATTAAATTAAGTGAAAGTGACAAGGTGACAGGAATTCCGTAATAACCATTAGAAAATACACTTTCTGTTGACACATTGTGCCACTCTTACAAGTTGGCAGCTGAAATCAAGTAGCCAATTATATCCAAAAGAAAATTTATCAGAATAAAGCCTGTTGTTGGCTGTTGGTATTTTTCTAGCCCCCAAAAACATGCAGTGGCTTTCTGAAAGCATGTCAGCCTACGGATTAGTAGAAATAATATTTAATAATATTAGAAATAACAATAATTAATAGAAATAATATACTTTATATAAACTGTTCACTTTCAAGATTTAAATTAACTATATATCATTTGATGTGCCAAATAACTTCAGAAGCAATGAAAACACAGAATTTTTGACAGCTCTATTAGACTTCTCCACTGTAAAATGGCAGCCTTCTCCCAAGTCCCCCTAGGACATTATACACACTTTCACTGTATTTGTATAATCTGATTTACTCCCAGAGATGGTGATGCAATAGTGTTCCTGTCATGGTTACACCCTGCAGCACTTCACATATATTTGCTGCGGCTCCTGCATGATCCTCCGTTACAATATTAGCCACATAAAAGTCAGCATGGCTTTGCATCAGAACAAGAATCCATCCAGCAGAGGAATGTTTGAGGTTTGTTATAAAAGTCTCTCTTCTGTTGAAAATTTAACCTGCCAAAATAGATACAGTCCCTTAGTTCCTGAATAACTACCCTAAAATTTGCCTGAAAAACATACCACCGATATCTATAGTAGCACGCAAGTTCACACAGTGCAGATGGGTTATGTACCTCGATGCAGTGTAAAGCCACATAAAATTGTAGTCCAGATGGTGCCATGCTCTCTCACGTTGTGCACCCTTTAGGACAGTGCTTCCCAACACAATTAACAGGTCTTCTTACAAGCAAGTTACACTAAGCAAGGGAGGCAGACTCTGGCCCTGCAGGTTTGGAACGATTACCTCACAATTCCAGCTGGCAATACTGAATCTTGGTAAAACAGACCAGGGAATTCAGTATAGTATGTGGAAAATTTTTTAAGCAGGCATAAGGATCAACTTACTGGCTCTCCCATTGGTCCCCTGTCTCCTGTGGTTCCAGGAGGCCCAAGCAAACCCTGGAAGATTAAAATAAAATTAAAAAAAAAAATCATTGGAAACAAGCTGTTTCATATTCTATAGAAGCCACTTCCTCTCTTATTTCTGTTCACTCAATAACTTGCTCAGAAATACCCAAGAAATACATGCAGCCTTCCCTTCTGGTTGATGTGCATTGCAATATCGCTAGCTTCCACAGCAGGTGAGAGTGCCCTAAATAAATCCTTTTCAGTTTCTTTTACATAAGGATGAATCCTTATGACCCACTATTTATGAGCTCCTCTTCATTCTCCTTAGACTCATGTGCTGCTTTGTACGTGCAAACTGGGCCTAACCACAACGTTATGAGTGTCCTGCCCTACAAACTGTATTTGAGATGATCAGTAAGGTTCATGGCCCACTTTTCTTTCTGCTCAACCTGGCTCATAGCTTATCTCAGAATATAATTTCTTCTAGAAACAATAGCTGTAGGAGTAATAGAGCAGTATCTTGTACTTTGCAACAAAGGTACTAATTCCATCATTTCAATGTAATGAGGATTTTGCTTCATTCATTTATGCATACGTAAATACACCTAAAACTCCTAATGAACAAGAAAGAAATGAAAACCCATCACGTCAAAGGTGAGAGGCAACAAGCTCCTAAATCTGAGCAGAAGAGGCAAGAGACATACAGTGACAACCAACAGTTTGAGTTTCAATTTAGCACAAAATCACTACCATTACTGCTTCATTTCTGTTTGGTTCCTTATTGAAAATCCAATACAATTAGAACTAACTGGCAATCTTTGTAAAAGAAAGTCTCAAATGCAATATGTTAGATTTACATTGAAAGAAGCTGTAAAAGGAAGAATTTTCACCTATACATGTGATATACTTTTTACACTTTGTTCTACAGTTACCCCAACATGGACAGCACACATGTATATTCTAAAATCTACCAATAAAACTAAAAAAACCCAAAACAAATCACAAACAAAAAACAAAACAAAACAACAAAAAAAAAAACCAAAAAACCAACCAAACAAAAAAAAGCCATTTCTGGGACCCCATACTTTTTTTAAATTTCATTTCTTCTGCTGAAATTTGCAATCGTATTTTGTGGACCATCATCCATGAAAACACTGCTCTTGTAGCAAACTAAACCACATTCACATTTACTCTCACTTCTGCTCCTGATTCTTTCTATGAATAAACACAAGCCATACTGTCAAAGTTTTCTAGCTACTCTAAAGTAGACAAATTTCCTCATATCCAAGTCTGAAACATATGAGATTTTGTGGATTTTTTTTTGTAACGTATTAGAGAATTTCATACTCACAAGTGCACCCTGATCTCCTCTTTCTCCTGGATTTCCAGCTTTACCCTGGTCAAAGAGAAATATTGAAAAACAATGCTGGCTTCAGCTAATTTCCAAACCCAGCTCAGAAAACAGGAGTAACTCTGTTAAGGCTTACTACAGACCTTGGCTCCAATACTTACAATAAGCCCAGGAACTCCTTTCTTTCCTGGATCTCCTCTTTCTCCCTGATAAAAAAACCAACAATGGATGAATTCTATGCACATTTGCTAGGTAAGCTCCACACGGTTGCTGTCAGTTTAAATGCTCGGTAACTCTATGAAAAGCGCAGATTCAGGCTTAGATGGACTTATACCATAATAAGGAAGTACCTGAAGAAGGCAGAAATTTGCAAATCTCCTCCATGATTAAATGGAAATTTAGGAGTTCCAACATGCTGCATTGTTGTCTTTTTTTATCTGTTATGGTCTATCTAAATGTTTTGTATTGTACTAAGCAATGCAAGCACTCACCTTAATGCCTGGTGTTCCTGGTTCTCCTAGAGGACCGTCTAGACCTCTTGGCCCCTGAATATTGAACAAGTGATTTGGAATGTTAATTATGCATTATTTTTGGTTATCATCAGGACCATAAGCTTTAGGATAGGGGAAACATGTTTTGTTAGCATGAAAACAATTTTCGTTGTATGCCAAGTACAAAATAAAGATTCAAAGAAAAAAATAAAATTCTGGTTTGCTGAAATATGAATTTCAGGAGAAAGATTTTTTTTTTTTCTTTTTTTAAATTTGTACAAACAATGTTCAGGGTCTGTCTTGGACCGAGCTTGCTGACATTTTCTGCTCTCTTTTCCGTCCACTTTGTATGCATGCAACAGATACATATTTAGAAGAATTTAGATAAGCACTGCTTATACGGACTGCTTGCTTTTGAGCATATTATAAGTTGCATATGCCAAAATCCAGCTTGCTAGTAAGACTCTAAAACAGGCAGATAAAGTTCTTCCATTAGTAAACCAGTTTCAGGCAAGATGAAAAGCAATTTATAATCTTGTGTAGAGAACTGCTCTACTGTTAGAGTAAAATGTCTCTTGCAAATTGACTTCTTATAACCAATAGATGAACAAAGGTAACCTATTGTTGTATTACAATACAAGAAATATCTATTGAAAAAAATATTCAGAAATTATTATTTAAGATTGGAAATCTAAATTTATTAGTTTACAAGCAAACAAAAAAATCCTTAAAATAGATCATGAGCAAAATGGAAAATAGTATTTTATCCACGCTGAGGTAGGAGGTTGTTTCCGTAATTCTGAACACCCTGAGTGCTTGGGTATGGAAATAAAATTAAAACCAGTTGTTAACAACCTAAAACTAATGACTGCTTTAATGCAAGAGCTTGATAAGCATCTAGACAGAGCCAGGCTCTTTACAGCAGCGTGCAGCATGAGGATGTGGCACAACAGCTTTCCTGGTGGCATCTGGGCTGGGCTGGCATCAGAGGGACACGCACTGTGGCAGTGCCTAGAGGAAAACGATCTGCATTTTCAGAGCGCATTTCTGAGGTGCAGAGAACCTTACATCGTGGGTCACGCTTTATAGTGCAGGGCATGCAATCACGACTGACTTCCAGAGAGTTCTAATACTGTTCTAAGAGGTAATAATAGGGGCTTGTAAAATGACTTTGTTGAAAGCACATCTGATTTTATTTAGACTACTTTCCTCTCAAAAATTTCTGAGACTTCCATGTCCCTCTTGAAAGTTTTGAGACAAAACATAGCAGAATTCTGTTCCCCCTGACTTGGATTTACTGACGCACATCAGAACTTCTGTCAGAACAGACCATGAGCACCCCCACGCTTCTCTCTGGAGCTACCGTGAAAATGTCTGACTGGTAACTCAGGAACAGCGTGCATCCAGGAGCACTTAGGCTTTCCTCCTGAAATGGAAATCTCAAGGTAAGGCCTCTCCTGTGAGCTGATATACAATTGCAACCCCTGGAGAAGCTTACCTGTCAGCATTTCAGGGACTGCTGCTTCTGGCCAGCACAAGGGAACACACAGAAGCCACAGGAAAAGGAAAACGAGTAGGCAAAGAAAGGTGTCTGAATACTTTTGATACCCTGGCAGTTTAGCACAGGGCTTTTTTGAGGCAATCCTTGCGCTAGCCTGGTCGCTTTGTCTGTTTTGGTCTATGCTAGGACAGGTATTTTTTTAAGCTAGAGGAGGAAAGAGGCTACAGAAGATGACGCTCTGGGTTGCTGCATGGCTCTCAACGAGAAAGGTCGCAAACCAAAGGATACTGAAGTCTGTGGAAGAAACTCCTGGTACTTCAATGCACTCAGACACCGAAACACTAATCGTGTTTTCAAGGGTGATGGAGGCCTTTACAAGAACAACAAAACCAGGCCTCATGTTAAGATTATGTAACTGTATAAGCCCAATTGTTTAAATTATGCTATATCATAAAGTAAGCCAAACATCTTGATCAAATTAATGTCAGATTACTGACATCTATAACACAGACACAATGGGTGGTGACAAAAATTCGAGGCAGACTATGCAGGTTTAGAGTCCCGTGATCTGATATTCCTTTCAGGTGAAATGTCTCAAAGAACGGGAGGAGAAGGGACAGGAGAAAACTTTGAGATGGAGTGAGGGCAGGTCGCTAAGCTGGGGGTAAAGGAGGAAAGAAGCTCACAGAAGAGTTGCAGAGGAATCACCCAGGGCAACATAGGAAGAGGGAAATTGAGAGTGTTAAGCTGAGCAATTGCAGGACAGTCTTAGTGTTTCTCAGACATTTTAGATACAACACCTCTCATCTGCCTTTGTGCATCCTCCACAGGGCTGATCAGGGAATAGAATCTAAAGATGAAATACTCAAGGAGGAAAAAGGACACATTTTGTTGTACAGATTTATATAATACAGGCATTTCTTTCTCTGTTTTATCTCCTACAATTAGTAATAGTAACAGATAAATTCTGTGAACACTTGGTGCCCTCCTTTTAGTCATAAAGGGGGTCATAGCCCATAGTTTGAGAAACAGCCCTGTCACAAGACTGCACAGGATTCTCAATCTGTGTTATGTGTATAACACACCAAAACCTTTTTGCTAGTCACACAGATCTCCACTTCAATGGAGTTCACATCAACAGCCCAATCATTAGGAAGAGAATGGCAACTGATTTGATAGCTAATAACCAAGCAAAAAGGCCTACCATTCAAAACTCCAGTCTTCTGCTATGCAATTTTGAATTGAGAACAGAATAACAGAAACCAACATGATGCCCAGCTTCTGGCTCTGGGCCATGCCTGCCTTTAGCCAGCCACAGAACAGTGTGCAGGAATCCAAGGGAAAGGCAATTTAATATTTTAACAAACGCACACCATAACATTCCTGTAAATAGTATGGTGTGACTCATTATTGGCACAGATTAATTGGATCTGTATCATTTCCTACTATAACTAGTACAGAATGAGATACACACAATTTGCCTGCTGTTATTTAATTTAGGTTGCAACAGAGCTGAAGAGTAAAGCTGCCAAACAATTGCTACTACTTTTTTCTTTGGCACAGGTTCAGCTTTGTTTCTAAAATGGAACTTATTGCATTGAAAACTCTAGGATATTAAGCTGAAAAAAAGTTCATCTAAGAAGTCAAGAAGCACCAATTAACTCTTTGTTCTTTCTCATCCCGCCTCCTAAATATAAGACTGAAAATCAACACGATATGTAGCTACTTTTTTGGTGATTGACATGGAAGAATACTAGAAAGTGACATCAATTTTAGTCTCACTTCAACAATTAAGACAGATAAATGCACTCAGCTATTGATGCATCACAAAGCCTGCTGGCCACTTGCTTCACAACCCTGAAGCATATACATTCTTCTAGGTTCCATACTTGCTGTGAGAAGCATGAAAGATACCACTCATTAAAACTAAGTGCTGATGTCCTTAGGTAATTGAGGTTCTTCACACCAGTACAGACTCAACTGAAGCAGAGATAACTCTACTGGCTGCTACAGACATAAGCTGCTGTTGCCTGACCCCAAATTTACAGCACTTCATTAAGTCATTTATCTGCGTTTTCAAAATTGAATTTCATGAGCTGCATTTCCAGGAAAGTAAGAGCAAAAAAAATCATTGCTTTTGAGCTTTAAAATACCAAACATCAGCCTGAAGAATACTAACTACTAAGAATCTCAGCAGCTACTGATGATTTTGCTTAGGTCTCACTCATGAAGTGAATCTAACAATACAGGACCTCTTCCTCTTAAATTAAAAGCTACAGTTGTATTAATTGGACATTATGGCACGAACTAAAAGCAGAACCAATCTCTGACATCATGGTTTTCTTCTCCATACACTGGCAAACAAGAACAACAAAAAAAAGCAACAACAGCTTCATGGCTGCCTACCCTGCTACCAGCACGTCTTCCAGACTAATGTATTTCTTCCCTCTGGTCATGGATAGAAACTCCTTCTCTTAAATACAGATTTCCCACTCCCCAGAGTGTCATTTTGCCTTTGAAGTATCTACGAAGTGGTGTTTTCCCTCCGTGCTTTCATGAGATTAACACTAAAAAATAAAACATGAATCACAAAAGGACCCAACCTCCCACATGATCCCAGCTGAAGCGCATCAAGTCTCGAGCACGAGCTGAGGAAGCTCTGTGCTAGCACTATGCTCAGTGACATATCCCCCCAAATCCCCCTACAGCAAGACACTCCATAGCCTCCCAGAAAGCCGGCCTTCAGCAGGCCAGAGCTCCCGCCTGCACCAGAGCTGAGCAGCTGGATACTCTCAGGCAGAAGTAGGCTGCTGGGTAATCTGGGATGTGAACCGGTTGCTGAAAGGTCCAGAATTTATGAGATGAAGGAATTCTACTCTGTGACAGTGCAGAAGTAGAGGGTCAGCGCTCCTAAGACTTCCTGCAGATTCCAGCTGTGAAGACGGGATATGTTCTTGTTTCAGTGCACCACAAAGGGGAATTTCCATATGCTGCTATTTAACTTCTGTATGTGACTGTGGTATGCATTCTTCCGAGGCCTGCACACAGAACTCGGGGTTCTGACACTTCTCTTTCTGAATGAAATTCATCCCCCAGGTTTCAGGGGGCCCCAGCTATTTTCATTATGCAAGGTTCCACTTCATGTCTGATATTCTGATCTTTAGAGCAGACAAAATTTTCAGGGACTTCAGTGGGAGTTTGTTTGTAGAGCCTGAAGACCCGGGTCTGCTCTGAGACCCCCTTCCCTGAAGCATTCCCAGTCACACTGGATGGAGGCAAAGCCATAAACCAAACTGGGACTTCCACAGGGCTTGGGATGTTTGGGATTTATTTTGAGTGATCTTTAATTACAAGCAATGTGTTCCATGATGTGCTGCCAAAATCATAGACTCCCTCAAAGATTCCTGTCTCAGTTGGCAGAAGATGTGACACTCCTTAAATAAAAACGATCTTCTACCTTCAAAATAAAATCTAAACTAAGTTGTTCTCCCATAAAAACAATCACCAGGTAGCAGATGCTGCTGGGAGGGAGCAGAGCCTGGCAGGAGAGGCCTCGGGTTCATGTCAGTAGCTTGACTCTGTCTCCAGCTCTGGTGATGCTGGCAGATGGGCTTGCCACGAGAAAAGGGTCAGAGGAGGAGTTTAGAGGGGAATGCTACGTCCAGAGGAACTAAAATGTACAAACTGCGGCAGTTCAGTACCAATCTCGGAGATGACTATTTACACAAAATTACTTCTGAGCTAGCCTTCTAACTCACTCATCCTATACATCACCAGTCAAACAAACTCCCGTGGACCGATAGGACCCAAGGGATTTTCATTTTTAAATGAAGCTCAAACATCAGCATTTTACAGTGAAAGTGAGTGCATGTGTGTACTCCTCATCTGTTGCCGCTGACCTGTGTGTCCCGATCCAGCGTAACATTTCAGCACGTTTCACGCCCAGGCACACTCGTACTGAAACCAGAGAGGTAAGGCACCCGTTTGTTTCAGAGTCCAGCCACTGGAGAAAAAGTGGTGTCAAGTTGCTACTTCTTTTCAGCCTCACAATCGCTTGCATTTCTGTTTTCATTTACATTGTCAACTCTGACTGTGAAGCGAAAAGGCTGTTTTCCCCTCCGCTCCTCTAAACCAAAGCAGGGATTCGCCCTCCTCTCGGAAGGCTGCCTCAGCTGTTACCGTAGGGCTCCCAGGAGCCCCTGGAGCCTCGCTCCGCTGAACACACTTGTACAAGCACCTTGGGAACACTGCGGCACCTACTTCTCTGCCCGTCAACGCCTGGGGTTGGGCACTCCTGCCTACACCAATTCTTGGTGCTTACTGGGAGGGGGATTCTCACCCTCTGCAGCTAATTAAGGTTCCACTTTGAATTCTGTTAGATATATTGCTTAAACAAATATACCTGCATTTCAGTTTTGCCTGACAAACAGACCTCAATAAACTCATTTTTCTGGGCACAGACAGATTACCTACGTGCGACACATTCAGTTCAGAAAATAGGCAGGTGACTTGTGAGATGTGGGAAGAATTTGCTATTCCTGCATGCAAAGTCATCAAAGTAATATTGAATATTCCTTACTGTATATGACTTTGTGTTTGGTTTGTTTGTTTGTTTTTTCCCCCAGATAATTCATTGTTAAATTAAAATGTCCATTATTAAATTAGAAAATTAATTCCCCAGAAAGAAAATTTTACTAATGTATCTTCTTAAATAGGCTTTAAAAAGCCCACATCTATTGTAAGGGGAAAATGAAGACTATTTTCAGAAGACCACACAGATGCTTTCTGATGATGATGGGTATGCCCTTTTCCACGAGCTGCTGAAATAACTCCCTTAATCCTGAAACCCAGACTCAGACAAATCTCCTACTGATAAGTACTTCAGACAAGCACAAGAAGTTCTAAGTGTATGCAGATACATGCTCAAATCTGCTTCACCCATTTAAGGAAACTGGAAGTCTGGGATAAATTATAGTCCATGTCTGAAACTAAACAAAACAAAAAACCCCAAACACTTGGCACTTACAGCTGGAAACCTCTCTAATACAGGGTAACCCAGAACCACTACTGTAGACTTCTAACAGAAACGATACATTTCATATGCTACATTTCACAAATTGTTCCTGCAAACTGCGCCCAAAGAGGGAAATCAAAACAGATTTCTTCTGAAGGGGGAGGAAGCCATACTAAATAAAGACGACTCATTTGAAACATGAAGTTTCTCTTATGAATCATCTTAAGTTGCTAAACATTGTGTCTTTTGAATATACAGAATATTCAAAATATTGCATATTTCAAAATATTGCATATTTAAAACAGTGAATATATAAAGTATGGTTTCAAATATACTATATTAATATTCAAATATATAATATATTCAGATGGGCTATTTGACTTGTACTGAAAATATAACTCTTTAACCAATCTCTTATTTAATAGTTTAGCAATCATAAAAAAATGCAGAAGAATACAGAGTTAATAGATTTTGTATTACAAAGTTTACTAATCACAACATTTTATAATCTAAAATCTTATTTAAAATGTAATGTGTGCTTCTCAAGTATCTATCTTTAATCGGAAAACCTCCAAATCTTACAACTGCTCAAATTTTACCATATATTTTCTTAGAAAGCATACTTATCACCACAGAAAAGGAGGATAAAGGAAGGGTGTAATTGTACTTTGCTCTGATAACTAAAGTTTCTGCTTCCTGTGACAGAAAGAAACCAATAAGGTATCTCACTGACAAGGATTCAGGAACTTTACCAGGAGTGGCTGCTAAGCACTGCCCGATGCTAACACCACCTGTAAAGACACACTGCGCCAGCCACTGGTACAGGTTGTACAAGTCTCACGGGAAGCCTGGATAGCTGTCAAGCTGCGAGGCCAGGAGGATGTTAGAAGGGTGCACCTTCACTCCTAGCCTTGACAAGCTCCATAAATCCAGTGAGAGTACACTTGCTCACGCTGCAACCAAACCAATCTATACTATGAACTAGAAGTGCTTCCTGCAGGCACCGTGAGCTCAGGCTGCACAAACATGACCAAAACCCTCTAAATCCAGGAAGTGCAACTGACTGGTGGGGTTTATGAAGGAAGGCGTTTATGAAAACCCTGTAGCCATCCATCCCCAGGTAACAAATCGCAATACTTTCACAGATCTGATTTTACGCATTGTGATCAAATGCTCATACAAATTGATGCGGACGGTCTCCTCTGCTTACGTGGGCTTTGGATTAGTGTTCTGTACACAGTGAAAAAACAGTTCCCGTTTCCCTGATAAAAACGTATGAAATGGAAATGACAATCTAATCAAAGGTTTGAGATTCTAGCATACATTACCTTCTGACTTTGCTTCTTCCTCTCTCAGAACTATGTTTGGGTGATTTTGATTGTCTTTCCAAAGCCATAAATGACACGCAGACAAAGAAAATAGTCCTTAAAACATTGGAACAGTCCAATGGTAGACATAAATGGCACCTTTCGGTTAGACTCGATGACCTTAGAGGTCTTTTCCAACCTTAGAGATTCTATGATTCTATGATTCATTTGCATATTTATGTATACAGAAAATAAGGCCAGTGGTCATTTTGGTCCTGGTCCTAGTCTCAGCTGAAATTAATGGCAAAATCCCATTTAACTGTAATGCCAGGAGAAATCAAGATTCATACATGGAAATACAAGCATCATCTGCCTGATTCCAGTACCAACGGCTTGAATCTGGAGGACAGAGTTCAAAGGAAGTAACTGCACATGGGTTACATGTCAGATTCATACTGGCAACACACTGAGCTCTGCTCTAAATAACGTGAAACAGCAATACTACTTACTCTTCTTCCCTTAGGTCCCTGTGGCCCTGGTGGTCCTCTTGCCCCTGAAGGTCCCTACATGTAAAATAAACTTATTATTCATTGTGTTCTATACAGAGACTACTGAAAATTACAAGGCTCATGCCCACTGAGTCATAGTCAATGCAACCTATACCAACCAATTACTTTCAGTCCTGAATCGAACTCAATTGATTGTATTAGTGCAATTAATCTAGAAAAATCTAAATATGTATGCAACTTTATTCTAAATAAGAAATCATGATGTGACTGTTGGATAAATTACTTCTGCCCAACATCCCAAAACTGCTAAAGGATACCTGTATTTCAGCAACATTATGTAAAAAACCCTAGTAAGTTGTGATAAAATATTCAGGTTTTGTCTGTAATGAAGATGCACAGTAGCCAAGTTATAACACAATTATACACAGCAAATTAGAATATAATTTATTTTTGATTAACAGTGAAACTAAACACATAATGAATATGTTTAAATTATATTAGGTATCAGTGAATTAGAACTAAAATTGCTGTGCAATTATAAATCATCCTTAAAACATTCTGTTCCTCTACTTGTCTCGGAGTGATTTTTAAATGGATGAGTAAATCGTATGAATAGTTTTCCTGTCTCTCATGGATCATCCTAGTAAAGAGCAGGTAAACAGACTTTGTGTCTCGATGGATAAACTTTTGTGACAGTTTTCTAGACTGTAGTACAAATTAGAAACTATTCTTAGCTTCAGCCAAGCAAAAAGACAATTTGAAAACGGTACATTTTATGTCAAACCAAAGTACCACTCTATACCTACAGGTAATCCTTCTGCCCCCACAGGTCCAGGGCCTCCTGGAGGTCCTGGGTAGCCCTAGAATTAAAATAGATACAGAAAAGACAGAACAGTTTTATCAAAATTGTTATTATAAAAACAATAATAAATCCAGGTACTAACCTGAAAAATCAGAGGTAAGTTAATCAAATGTTTAATTTTGTAAAATTTATTCCCAAAATTTTGTTTAGAAATGAGATATTTGTTTGGATCTATCACAATAACCATTAAAGCACCCTAAGAAGTTTTCCCACACACAGGCAATAACTGATGACAGGCATTTACTGAAAGAAAAGCTGCCGAGTTCTAAATTAATTTCAAAATCCTCATGTCAAGGCTGTGACAGTGGAAACAGAAAGCAGACACATCCTGGGGCGGGCAGAACTGCCCAAGACAAAACGCACTCTCTCTGCATTCTGGCGCCATCCCAGCACTCACTAACAAACACACAACCAAACCCTAACCACTTCTCCTCGAGACCTTCAACAGGAATCTGACAATGGCCACACGTGTATAGCTTCTGATTTCTGTGCCTCAACAACCTACTTAACGTGACAGTGGCCTCTAGACATCTAATGGTGCATGAAACCTTGCATGCTGATTTAGGGTACGTGGGGTTATCAGGAAGCCAGCCCTCCCACCAGCGTGGCACCCAGGGGTCATGTGGGTGCTGCTGTGCAGTAGAATTAAAGGTGAAGCTGGTTACCAGTCAGTCTGCTAGAATAACCTGTGTTAAGCCAGTCTAACAGGAATTTGTTGATTTACTTTACCTCCTTTATTTATCTCTCCTTTCAATTCATTGTGTTTAATTTTTCATGTAAGGCTGCTTAGAGCCATTTTTAAAAAATGCAGTTACTCTGCTGCTTCGTTCAGCACATCGCTTTGCAATGTCACTTCCACAGGGGGGGATAAAGCTGCTAATTGAAACTTCCTAGGAACAAGAGACCATAAATACTACTATTTTCCACAAAGCTTGCACAGTCAGAAGAATGAGAGTTTATTACTGTTTTGGAAAGGAAAGCACCTTTGTAAGTAACATAATTGTGGATTCTACGTTATTTGTGACTTACCATGACACCTTTCTCTCCAGGAGGACCTACTGGTCCTGGACTCCCTCGCTCTCCCTTTAATGAAAAATTAAAAAGAAAATAACAGTAAGTGCTCTTTCCCTGACTTGTTCCATGTCCGTTGGGCCAGGTATATCTGGCCAACAAGGCTAACCTGCAAAAACAATACCACAGCAATCCAAAAGGTCTTTCACGAGGGTTGTAGCCCATAGTCAAACAGACTTGTTTGCTAGAGGGAACAACTTTTTGCAGTGCATAACACCATTGGTTCAGGCACTGTCCTTCAGCAAAAGCCCAGAGGCCATTTCTCCCTTTCATTGAATTTCTGCACTCCTTTCTCCTACAAACCCATGCCTGTTTTGGAAAGATGATAAAACTGAATTTCTCTGTCTTCCCTTTTCCTGGACGGCTGAAATAGAGATTTGGTATATCAATCTTTGTGAACTGCAGCTACCAGATCCTCTTTCTCTCTGTTAGGGGCAGCAATTTCCTAGTTATGTTGTTCTTTAACCCATAAAATTCACCACAACAAACAAGCTAAAAAGAAAACGTTGTTCCCCTCTGCCTCATTTCTCCCGTACGTCTCAGGAAAGCACAGATCTAAAAGACAGACCAGCCCTTCAGCAGTTGCAGAAGCAACTGGAGCAGGGAAGTGGGAAGGGTCTCTTTTTTGTCATATTTTCTCACATCTTATTTGTATAACACCCAGCTCAACCATCAGGCTTCACTGTAGATTATCCCCATATAAATGTTACCTTTTTATTGCAGATGGTACACACGACACAGCAATAATACTATATTTTATGTTGCATACTGTTAAAGATACATTTCTTTAAAAATAATTATACAAACATACTATATGTTTGTCACTTAAATCCACTTGGCATGTTTACATTGTACGGTTCAATCCATAAAGGAGGAAGATAAATTCTACAGAAATAGCATAACAATAACAACAATTATTGCACTATGAAGAGGCTTGCTTTCATTTGCAGATAGATTAGTCTTTTACTGCCTTTTCCCTCCTAGCTAAACTAGCAGCAGTATCCCAAGATAATCTTTGTTGGGTCAATTTTAATTATAAATAATAAGAATCCTTCAACACTGTATTCTAATAATTATTATTATAGCCGTATGAGACTTGTCTAAATTTTATTTTTAACAAGCAGTGTTTTCCACTGATGTATTTCCTTTCATATATAAATTATAATCAAATTTGCATGGAAGTTCTGATTATTAAGACATTCTCAATAAAACATCTAAATAGCAGCCACCAGCCTAGGTGAAATAATTCAGCCCTGCAGGGAAGAAATATAAATGGTGCTGGATCACTCTGACCAACAATTACGCGTTTGTTGTAATTGAAGCTGACATGCAGTCCAGTAATAGTTTCCTGTTTTTCAGTTTTAGAATACTTCACATAAATGAAACCATGTCAAATATGCTTAAGCTATTTATTCTGTTCTAGTCACATTGTCTGCCAAACTGTGTTTTCATAAACACAACTGTTACTGCACAGCAGACAAAACTAACGATGCTGTCGTCTTTACACAGCTAATGCATCCAGCCAAATTCTACCTTTCTACTTCTGCCTTTTCATTATGTAGCAGTGCATAACCAGCAACTACTGTATAAACCAAGCGTGGTTTATCCCACTTTCCGTGAATCAATAGCAGTGGACCATAAAATAAGTGCTGTAATATGGGTAAGATATCAAATCTATCAGCTCTAAATTCATTGCCAAGTGAAATCAAGGATACCAGATGCATACCTAAAACAACTGCATTTGGGTTACTGTTTATTACAGCCCTGTGCTCTGAAGTAACGTGAATATTAGCTTTGTCAGTAGTCAGTAAACAATCTCTCTCACCAGTATTTTATCACCCCAATGGTTTTCAAAGCTGTTTTTTGCTGCTGAGCAGTCAGATATGTTATTATACCTTTTCACCAAGGCTTCCAGGTGGCCCAGTTTCTCCAGGTAAGCCAGGTGATCCCTGTACAAAAAGTAAGCAGATTTTTATTAGTACAATGTCCGCACTAGCCCGCAGTTGGCAGTTCCCCAGCGACCGGGCCGCAGAGCATGGCACGTTTCTTCATCCTGGAGAACCACTGCTGTATTTGTGTACGTACTCCTGTGGGGAAGTGCAGACTGCATAAGCTAACCTGGCTTACAATCCGTGCGGGAGGATCACTGCATCTAGACACACCAACAGTAAATGGAGATTGCTGGAAAAGAACTTACATTAATTTAATCATCATACTGTGCTACCACCTAAGGTCTGCCACAGAGCTCAGTCTTGCAGTGCTAGAAGCTTTACAAACATACAATTCAAGGTGATAATTGCACTCCACTAGTGCTTCAGTCTGGCCACAGATTTCAGGAGGAATAAATTCAGTGGAACAAAGTAAAAGCCAGTCAAAACAAAAATTTTATTGGATCAGGTGGTGTTAGACTTTTTTCTCATTAAGTGTTGTAGCCCCAAGTGCCTTTGAATTCAGGGGATCAGAACCTTTCAGTCCTTTCAAAAATGAAGTAACTCTCTCCTGAGGCTCTCCCACAAATTTCCACTAGATAGAACAAGTACCACCGTATGGAATAGAAAGCACAAGAGGAAATACTTTAAGAAAGCTTATTCCCAAGTGCTTGCAATACACTCCTTATTATCAAATAAAAAGGGAAAAATTATAGTGTAAGGCCCCAGTTGAGAAAAGTATGAAGCAGTGAGGTTGAAAGAAAAAAAAAAAAAAGGAACATCTCAGAGTATATCACATGACAGCTCATGGAAGAGTAGAAATGTAAAAGCTCCCAGTAGTGACATAATACACAACCGTACTGTGTCTCTAACTTTAAAAAGCAAAAATTATTTGAACTTTAAAAAGTACCAATGAAATGGCAATTCACACATTGGCATTACTGTCTCTACGTGCGTAGGAAGGTACTAGCTTAAGTGCCAGTGTAGTGCCATTTAAGTGAGATTTTTTTTAAAAAAGCATTACTTATGAGCTCCCTAGACAGCTCGTATTCTTTTCAAGAGCCTAATAGTAATTTATTCCATAGAAAGACAACATTCCAGTCTGAGATCTCTGCCTTCAGGAAGAAAAACTAAGGAACCAACTCACCCCACTTTTTTTAGCTTTTACCTGTATAATTTCAAGAGTTCAGCCTCAAGTACTTTAGCATAACAGGTGCAAAATAACTAAAGCTTTATGATGGGTGCTTATTTTCTTGGACTGCTAGCTCCTCTAGAAAGCTCATAGTGTAAATATATTTCAATAAGCCATTGAGGCTGGCAATACTGGCACAAACTACTTTCTGGAAGGGGCTAAAGAGATAGACAGGTATATCTCTGGCTGCTGGACTGATGTATTATGTGTGAGAACTTGTGTATTGTATGTCAGACCTGAGATGTCTCTTGGCAGCAGCCAAAGATTTGTCCTCATGATACTGGCACTAAGGTGAAGCCCAGACGTCACTGGCAGGAATGACGGACTTCCATGACGAACTCTGAGAATGAGAGCTACCACTGCTACCAGTCATGGCCAACAGCGGGCCTCAGCACCAGGCAGAAATCTGTGAGACAAAGAACTACCCTCATCAAGATAAGGGATGTGGAGGTACTGTTTCAAAAGGCTAAAGACTAATCACTTTGATTCTCTCATTCCAGAAAGGACAGAAGACATAATCAGAGCCAAGATGTAACTCAGACCTATTCACCATCCACAAAATAACTCCCAATCTCCCAGCCAAGGAAGACTGCCTCGCACCAGCAGTGAAGTGTTTACCATACAGCCCCTGATCGAGTCACCTTTTCAATTCAAAAGTATTGTCTGTCTGACTTAGTTTCTCTGGTTTGAAAGAGAAGCAATGACTGGGAAGCAGTGATTGTGAATGTGCGGTTGTATTACCCAGCACATTAGGGCTAGCCTTCACCTTCCAGAGCGAGGACAAGAGTTGGCTATTAAGTAGCAAGTTTCCTAGACACTGGTTGTCCCTCAGAAGAAAGTGAAGAAAGTTTACAGTAAAAACGCTAAAAGAAGAAAGTGGATTTTTGTTAATACAAAAAGATAGAAAAGCATGGAAAGCAAAAAATAGTCAAGATAACAGTAAGAATTGAAGTCACTGAAATGGTAAAGGCAATGGAGACTTCAAGAAGAATGATGGGGAAATAAGTTCATAACAAGTTAATCAAATTCTCTTCCACTCCTCCATCCAAAACAGAGGGCAAGTGTCAGACTCGGATAAAGCTAGGGCAGGTATGTGCAGAGGCAACAGCCAGGAAAATGCTTACTTAAGGAATATAATTTTGTTCATAAAAACAATCAGTAGCATATAGCAAAGAAAAAGTACAATCAGAGAGCAAAACATCTTGTTCCATCAATACATTAGCCATACAGTGCAGGTTTCCCTATGGACTTTCTTAAAGACCACATGTACTATTACATCCCAGATTTGGATTGGTTTAATATAGAGACCAGTCACTTAGACAGGATTGAGGTTTCAGCTCTCTCTCCTTCCTGCGTAAGAGGATTAACACAGTCCAAAACAGGTTCGTTGAGGCAGTGTCTTCCAACATCCCTTCAATCCTTTGGGAGGCAGCGGTAGGTCCCAAAAATCAAATTGAATGTATTCAGCAAGAGAAAAGTAAAGCAAAAACTCCCTCAAATCTTAAAAAACCCACCACACCAAAAAGCCACTGAAAAAAAAAATCATACTTTTAAACCTTATTAAAAAAAATAGTAAAACTTTAATTTACAAGGATTTGTGTAAAAATCTGCAGCGACAATAACAGCATTTTAGAAACCCTTTTGACAGAAGCATTTTTGTGGAAAATTAATCACAGACCAGGTCTCACAACTACCACATGCCCGGGAAAGACGAAAGCATTTGCCAGAGCATATGCTCTGTGTTAGAAACTGGACTGTAGTTGAATAATTGAAAACACACCATATACTTAATGCAAACCCAAGTATGGAATAATCCATTGAAAAGTTTGGTAGTGAGAAATGAATATTCAACTGGTTCCAAACATTCCTGCAGAAGCAGTTGCCTGTCAGGTTGTACACTAACAAGTTCTGTGTTAACTGAAAAAGTTTCAATCTAATGTTACTTAGAATTCAGCATTTTTAAACATTTGTATTCAACATCATTTAATGAGATGATACAAGTAAGTTTAAAATATTCTCTTGTCACATTAGCATTTTTCTACGAACTTTTTTTTTTGTATTTCAAATTAATTTGCATTGAAATTTCTCCTGAATCTGTGCTGAAGCACTTCAGATCCAGCATTCAGCAACATCATTGCCTCTCCCTGCTCATTAAGATTCCCACTTAAACACTTCTTTAAGACCCCATCAGCTTCAGAATTTGTAAAGGACTTCATACATTTTGGCACAGTACTCAAAAAACCCAAAATGAGCTAACATTTAGGTTTGATGTTAACAGATCAAAATTTACTTGAGAATCCTTAAAGATTCAAGCGCACTACTTATGTTAACAAGATAAACAAGTGTGAGGCACAAGAGGAGGAAGAAAAGTAGATGCTCTAACGATCAGCTTCTAGTATTTTATACTCAGCTGATAGAAAAATACCTCTACAACTCATAATACTATAAAAATGAAGTTCTAAGAAATAAATGTTAGTCTAAGCTCATTATGTCCAGCTAGACATAATGGTACTTACAAATATTTTTTAAACCAAACCATCTGGACCCTGGTATCGCAGGCACTAATACTGGATCTGCAGTTGCATCCTTCTAACAGATGTGACCTAGATCAGGCCTGCACAAAAATTAGGATGAAAGAATGATGCAGAGTTTAGACTGGCTGCTATTTGGGCTTCATACCATCTGTAGTAGAACAAAACGCAGCTGATCTGTGAGAAAGGAGGTGTCATGGACAGTTGATACCTGCTCTGGAATAAAAAAACCCTGCTAGTCATAGATTTCTGGATGAATTTGTATCAGATCAGTGCTTTTGTGTGACTATTCTTGATCTAACCAAAACCAGTCTATTGCAGTACCACAGCCAGGTTTTTGAAACTACAGACTTTGAATAGAGCCTTTGTGTTGTATGTTTGCTTACTACTGTACCAGTATCAGGTATGAACTGAATGGAGCTGCACTTAGAGGTCAGAGTAATCTGAAGTTTTAAAGAAAGTCCTGTCTCTAGACCACTGGGAAACAGGACCAGTTTAGGAGGATGTATTTTCTCACAGAAAGGCAAACTCCAGTAATTTGGGTAATTTGAAAGGCTAAATAAAGAGTATAAACTGATGTGTGTACTTACAGATTACTGTCAGTTTAATTACTGAATTAGTTACTTTTGAATCCCTCAGTGACAAATACTACATTTACCCTCTAATGGCACTTCAATTTGAGGTATCAAAACACAAGTGTAGACCAGAAAATGGCCCCATGTCAGACCTTGTCATCTGAGGAGCTCTTGGCTGACAGCTGTGCAAACTGTATCCTACCCAGCAAGCCTGGCTTTTAGTTGTGCAGTCCTTTTTTATTATTCAAGCCAGTGGTTCTACCTCTAAAGTTTAAAAACTATTTCCTACCTCATAACCACAGTACTAAAAAGGTTATGAAGTGACTGTAAGATCTGTAGTTGCTTCATCCATGATTATGTTGTAAAGTTTAATATTCGAAAGGTAGATGCTCTTTTCTTCTTTTTGACACTAAGATCTGGCCATCTATTTCACTGGCATTTTCAGTCTGTTGAGAAAGTTACTTGCTAGTCAACCAGAGTAAAAATCTGAGTGAAAAATCTATGCTTTGTTACTGCCGGGGAGGAGGTGAGGGAAAGCAGAGACCCACCATATTTGTACATCACAGCTGTTTTATCACTCAGGTTTTTTAAAACTGCAACAACCTCAATATTTGAAAGGCAAAATGTACTGGTACCATTGCTTCATCTACAGTAGTTTTAGGAAAGAAATAAATGGGTTAAATATTGCTTCCAGTAACGCTAGTGTAAGGTAGGGTAATTCTGTTCAGTAGGGTTATGCAGAGAAACCCTTGCATTCAAAGGAAGCTAGCTTGTGAAGTGGCAACAGGATGGCAAAACCTTGGAAAGCAAGCTGTAGATGCCATGTGCAGATATTATTCCTCTATATTTTTCTTCCCAAATCACAAGAGTATATGAAATACTTCAGTTAAAATTCAGACAGACAGTAAAAGGGACAAACCATGAAAAAGACTGGATGTGTGCCAATACCTACACCATTATTGAATAAGTTTAATGCATGCTGGAACAACTTTTCCTTGATTATTGCTAAAATAACAAAACCATAAAGGCTGTGGGGCTCTGGGTATTCTGTGGGGCAACATGGCAGCTGAAACTAGCTGATGAAAAGCACTACCAGCAAAATGTCCTTCAAGCAAAATAAGGAACAGCTTGAAAAAACTAACCTCAAATATTGTAACCTAGTATTTCCCCATCCTTCTTGAGAGAAAGACCTAGCAGCAATGATAGTGTATCAGTTCATCTAGGGTAGAATCAAGAAGTACAACACAGACGCAGAAGTATTATCATTACCATTTGTCGTAAGGTCTTCACAGAACTTTCATTAATCTGTATCAAACAGATTTCTGAAAGCAGCTGAACTAGCTCCTTCTTCTAAAGCCCGTGGCAATGTCCCATGCTTTCATCAGTCTTTGAAAAAAAGTTTTCCTCAATTTACTTCTCTTTTGGTCTATGGCTTACAATTCTTGTTAGCACATCCCCAAAGCCTGGACTTTTCATGATAGTTCAAAGAACTCCTTCTATTGAACATCCTGAAAACATCAGTTAAAGCCCATTTAGTCTTTTCTTCAAGCAAGAGGAACTGCAGTTTCCATTCTCCATGAATTAAGCATCCCTGGTGCCCAATCCAGCTAAATTTTACCTCTATAGGAGATGTGGTAATTGCTTTACGGGAAGTTTTCTGAAAAGCAACTCAACTCCTATGCACGTGGCCTGACTGCAGTGTTTTCTTGCCTTCCCACAGACTCTCACAGGCTGATCGCTTTCTGCCATCGACAGCCTATCCTACCGCTCCCCCCCCCCTTTTTCTGGGCTGTAACTTTTTTTTCTTTGTAGCTTTTTTTTTTTGAAGGGGGGTGGGGAAGGACTTCTCAGTTCAACTTGATTTCTTTTCTGCTGTTTCAAAAACTATTTGCAACTGGGCAAACTTGCTGACGTGAACTTTTTTGGTCTTTGAAGATTATTTTTCCAGGATTTGTGTTCAAGAACTCTGCTTATTTTAGTTTGTCCTTTTGACACCAGTTGTACATGCAGCAGCTGACAGTTCTACCCTTGCACTCTGTCTCAATATGTGTATAATGTCGGTGATTTCTAATTCAGAAGTGTGTGGGCCAAGGACTGGACGTCTAATGGAGCTGGCAAGGAGAAATTGGAATTAACTTGCACTTAGTTATTCAGCATGGCCTCATCTGGGTAAAGACTAGCATTACCCAACAGTAACACAATTCTGACAAGTAAGTCAACTTCAGATGAGTTCAATTTTGTGCCATAGAAGTTGAGCAATGAATCAATTTCTTAAGTCATCCCTGACACATTAACACAACCAGATCATTCATATGAAATGCTTGAAGAGGGATTGATTAAGATACTAAGAAGTAAGGAACAGCAGGCAGAACAAATTTACACTGCTGATGAGAAAATCCTTTGGAAGTCACGACAAAGGAAACAACTATTGCAGATACTGAGAAAATTGCCCTTACATTTGGGGGAGAAAAATCTCACTTTGCTAACATGTGCAACGGGGTTTTGTACTCTTAGATCAGATGCTATCCAGTGAACATCTTATAAACTTTAATCTACTCTGTTTCCACAGTGGACAAACATCCAGAAATACTTCAGCAGAAGTGTGCTGTGAAGAGTCAGCAACTCCACGTGACTCAAGAAGTGCTGGACAATATGGCTTCTAGCCTACAGACAAAGCTGTATTTCAGCACATATCCCATCTTACTAGACTGAATAATCAAGCATTATGGTGCAATCTCCTGCTGTTGAAACTTTCCCGCTTGTGCACAGTTGCCATCTGTATTTTTCTAAGCAAATATTAAGGAGTACTTGGAAAAGTTGCTACAGAAAAGTAATAACTATTTTGGCACCTCAAGCAGCAGTGATAGATGTATCAATCAAAGACAGATGATGGATGATACCAGAAAAATTAAGAAAATGGAAAGAAAGAGAAAAAATATTGGTGCAACCCTTTGGTATCAATAGCAGACACACACATGTGCTTTGTGTCATAATTTACTATGAAATCAACAGTTACAGGATTTATTACTGCAAAATTTCTTGTTTTGACAGCTTATTCAGGAAATGCACTAGTTCTTTTTTGGAGAACTGGAATACTGTGATGGATTCCCCATTGCTAAAAAAACCCCAGTATTGTGTATCTCAAGCACAGGCTTAAAAAGATACATATTCTGTAATCTGAAGAACTCAGTCAATAAAGGTCATGAATGAACAACAAACAATAGATAAATCAAGGCGGGGGGGGTGGGAGGGGGCAGAAACCATACACACAGACTTATATAAAGACACTGGAATTACTATCAACTTTAGTAATTTCTTCTTCCCTTTGCCATTACTATTTAATAATTGTACAGTCATTGCACATTGTTTAATGCTATTTGTACAAATCCTCTTCGTTATCTCCAAGTACCTGGGAAGACAAACTTCACAAGGCATCAGTAAGGACAGCTGCCGTACTCCATACTGCCTTTTGGGCTCCATCTCAAAATCTGTCACAGCAGCTAGTAGCATTTGTACTTTGCTCTTGTATTTTGTCTTTAGTTTTTCAAACTTTTTCTTATGTGTGTGTGCCATGTTTGATCCCAGAAATGTCCTTGGAGTCACAATGTATGCCACCAGAGCCAATACTGAATAGCAAGAAGTGGATTTATCTGTGAATTAGGAAGTTTGGATTCTCTCTGCACACCAAGGAAAAGAAACTTGTTACAAACAGAAGCTGGTAGTCAAAAATGTGTCCAAAGTGTACAGAAGTGAGTATTTTGCATGAGGACTCACATCTGTAAAACCATTTTCTGCATATGAGAAAAAACATCCTCTTCCTGCTAGTACATTTTAATTTACTTATGAAAAGCTTGGTTGTTACAGATTACAGTGGTGAATACAGTGAAGGGAAGAGATGTTGAGTGGTCTTCCTGTGAGTTCTGCTGTGTTTGAAAGGCTGTCTCCTGCTTTTTGTGTTTTACCATTGGCCTTAACCACAAGATAATGTATATTATCCCCCTATAGACCAGGCACTGGGTGTTAGTCCTCTGCTGGCAGATAATACAAAGGCAATACAATGGGTTGAAGGACCTATGAAGCTCATTTGATTAGAATGCAGGTACACAAAGCAGCAAACATTCTACAATCCACAAGTAAAAATGGAGAGTATTTATCAACAGCATATAAACTGCTTTGTATCTCATGCCATTCTGTATCATTTGCAAATTCTCCAAACAGTAAGTGTGGGAAGTGGTAATTAACGATGGGCCATAATTATCTTTCTTTATAACACTGTAATTGGGCGGAAACATCCCGTCTTTTGGCACAAAGAATATTTGTTATTTTATGCTTGCAGCTTGTCCCTGACTACAGTTAGGTAGTTAGTATGATTATTTTATTAATCATCACTGCAACGTATAATCACTGATTATACATTTGAGCTCATGAATATCACATTTGTATTAGAATGGAGCTCATTTAGTGGTGAACAATATAAAATATCCGATTTGTGGAAAAATGTGCACACTGAATTCAAGTTCACTGAGAAACGAAACAAAGCCCATGACAAATCCAGAAACTTCAGGTGAAGTAACTAGCTTCTGTGATTGTTTTAGGTACTACTATTAATGTAGTGACTCAGCTTAGCCTAGTCTTTGCTGAGGATTTTAGTGCATGTGGCAATGTAAAACAGAGTAAATGCTGTCTGTTTTCCCTAACATATTACATATAAATTCTGTTTTTCAGCCTGTAACAAAAGCTTCATTTTGCACGATGTTGGAAAAAAATCCCACACAAGTGTAATGTTGTCAGAGAGCCCAAAACAATGCATGGTATATCTCCTCAGCATACATTAAATCGAGAAACAAAACCAATTTAGTCACGTTCTATGCAACACCTGGGTAACTCAAGCATGGGTCAACAAGCTCACATCCGCACGTAATTTCCAAATAAAAGTTAAAAATACAAAAAGACTTGGGATGAAATTAAGCAGAGAGAGAACTGCAAGACAGAATGTTTAAGTGATAAACTAAAAAAACACCTAAAATGGAAGAACTGGAAAAAATAATTGCTTTAAAAACCCAAGGGCTGGAGACTGTGGATCACAAACTGAACAACAGGCTATTGCAAAAACAGGAACGTCCGTGCAAGAACACGGCTTGTAAGAAGCAATTTTTCCTTTCAGCCATCTGAACAGTTTGGGCAGTAAGCTGGACTCATGGCTGTTTAGATAAATTGGAAACAGTCTAGAGGAGAGTAAGACTGTGACAGATTATCTAGAAAGCATGAAAGGCTAAGTGAATCGGGACTGCCTAGCCTGAAAAGTAAAAGTGAAGGGGGCACACACACACCGCCATTAGTGAAATGCTGTTTCCTGCAGAAGGAAGTCAGGCTATGCAATTGGAAGAACTTTTTAAAAATAAAGGCAGAGAAGCCCTGGGCCGCCTGCAGGTCATGAAGCCTTCGTTCTTGAAGCTTTTTAATAACTGGTTAGCCAAATATTTGTCAGGAGTAATATAAAGATAACTGATCCTGCCTAGGCAGTAGAGGATGGACTATGTGTCACCTCAAGGTCACCTTGAGCTGTGATTTTATGGAGGGCAGACAGAACAAGTCTGCAAAATACATCTCAGGCTGAATGTAGCCTCTCAAACGATTTCACTGGAAAATGATCACTTGTTCATTTACTCCAACGTGCTTTGGAAGATCCCTACAACTACCTTTAATGTTCACTCAACCTATTAGGAAAAAAGCAGAATTAACTCTGGAAAATACTTAAAATGGGGAAATTCTTTAAATAGTATGATTCTGAAAGACCAGAGTATAGATAACATACTAAAGCTTCAAAGAAAGGCAAACTACATCAGAAAGTTACTGCAACATATTACTCATTCACTCTCAAATAAGCATGGAATTAAAAATAAAGCCAGAAAGAAAATTCAAGCTTACTGCTTCACCAGTTTTTCCAAGGTTTCCTTGGTCTCCTTGTTCTCCCTGTTAAATGTAGAAACCAGATGATGTAGTTCATTAGAAAAGTAATTTCTTTCATACGTGTATATTAAAGTCCTCTATTTTCCTAGGAGCCTCTTTATTTTCTAAATGACATCTGCCAATTAAGACTTTAAAGGCTAAAATTAAGCAATCAGCAAAAATTTAATTTTGTCAGTGGCTAGTTTTGATTTTCTAAAACGATGTAAACACTCCTAATTTATTTAGAACTTGCTCACAAAAATGGAAACTATGTATTAAGGGCACACTAAATACAGTAAGTCAGCAAAAACTATAAAGGAATGGTTTTGGTTTTATTTAAATCTTCCTTTGAGCAAACTATCTTCACATTATTTTACAACTGCTTCAAAAGTAAATGTTACCCATGCACACTACTGATCACTTCACTTTTTTATGCAATATTAGGAAAATTGAAATTTGAATGACTTTTAACAAACTTGTTCCCCTCCCCCCAAAAGCTTGGAACTGGCATTAAGTATTAATTAATTCTGTTGTTTTTAATAATGCTGCAAGTCACATTACATAACTCTGGAACATTTTGCTATGTATTTTAAGAATGGAAGCTGGGTGGATATGCACTATTAATTATCTGGCTACAACCATAATCTCTGTGCCACGATGAACAGTGATTCTGCTACTGTCTACTCAGATTGTGACTCAGCACTGACAAATTCTGCTGCCACAAGCTCCTCTCACAAACTGCAGCACTTGATCTCACTCCCCCTCACATGACACAGTGCTGCCAGGGCAGGAATTCCCCTGGGTCCCTTGTTGCCCCCAGGCCTGGCCACCCTCACATCCCCAGGCAGCTAGATCTCATTTTAGCAGGTGCTGTCTTTGCTCACACATCCCCATTTCCTACAGCTGCATAATTTTCTTCTTTTCCCAACTGGGATCTTGCAAGAAAGCAGAATTGCCAGTATGATATACATTTACAGTATATGGAAGCACGTGCACTCATTCTTTACCATATACAGTGGTATGCCAGTGAGTGTATAATTGTGCACAGTTGATAGAATCAGAATATCCCGAGTTGGAAGGGACCCATAAGGACCATCAGTTCAACTCCTGTCTCCACACAGGACCAGCCCAAGCAGAGCAGATGACTGAGAGTGTTGGCCAGACGCTGCTTGAACTCAGCCAAGCTCGGTGCAGTGACCACCTCCCTGGGGAGCCTGTTCCAGTGCCCGACCACCCTCTCGGTGAAGAGACTTTTCCTGATCTCCAACCTAAACCTCGCCTGTTGCAGCTTCATGCTGTTCCCCCGGGTTCTGTTGCTGGTCACCAGAGGGAGGAGATCAGCGACTGCCCCTTCGCTCCCCGTCGTGAGGAAGCTGTGGGCTGCGATGAGGTCTGCCCTCAGTCTCCTCTTCTCCAGGCTGAACAAGCCCAGGGCCTCCAGCCTCTCCTCATACATCTTCCCCATCTTTGTTGCCCACCTGTGGACACTCTCCAATAGTTTCATGTCCTTTTTGTACTGTGGCACGGAAAACTGCACCCAGTACTCAAGGTGAGGCCGCATCAGCGCAGTGTAGAGTGGGACACACCAAACACATTACATTTCATACACAAACCCACCACTTACCTTTAAACCTTCTGGTCCAGGATCACCTACGTAACCTTTCTGTCCTGGCTTTCCCTAAAATAACAATTAAAATAAAATATTTTAAATATTTTATTTTTAAAAGATAATTTCATCCCAATTTCTGTATCTATCAAAACATGTGCACTCAAAGGTGCACCGTGTAGTAATGTTTAATGCCAGCATTTGAAACGAGTGTATTTAGAAATCTACATCTGAAATTACCCTGTTCATTATTACAGCAAATACTAGCACAGGAAGCAGAATCTGTAGTTACAGTGCTTAACACCGAGGATAAACAGTCACAATCCAAGAATCAAACACATTTGAGTCTCACTTTCAAAAGAAAAAACCTATTAAGGAGGCAAAGAAAAGGCAAGGTCACGTTCTCTCCTGGCTAATTCCAGCAGAACAGGGACTCGCACTAACAGAATTTGATGGTTAGACTGCAGGGACTGGTGTCATAACTGTCCTTTCTCAACCAGACAAAATCAGCTTAAACATCCTCTCCTCTTTGTTCATAAGATTGATTATTCTAAGCCTCATCTCCCTCCACTAGCATTTTGCTGCTGATAGATCTTGCTACTATGACACTCGGTTAATAACATCGTTACCTGGAAGAAATATAGCAACATCAATCAGAGCAGGTGGCCATGAAGCGACAAGATCTTTGAAGCACTTTACATGCATACATCCCTCCCCTCTGTTGTCACTCACATGGATCCACACCAAAAAAAACCCAAACACCCTCTCCCCTCAAAAAAAACCAACACCACAAAACCAAACCAAAAAACCGCAAACCATCTAAACAATTAGATGTTTAGAACGTAATTATGTCTCACTTTTCGGAGGCTGTTTTCCCTCCAGTTATACTATACTTCCTGTACAACATGGATAACAAAATGGTGAGGCCATGTTCTGATCAGCATAGCACTGCCTAGACAAACTTGTCCCACCTGCCCAGAGGGCGAGCAGACCCTTGCCCAAGAGTAAGGGTCCAATGGACTAGTCTGGCTCTTGAGCAAGTTGCTAATGAGATTGCTGAAGCCTGACAACTTGAGAAAGAAAAATTAATGCAACATTTTACTCATTTGATATTAAAAAAAAAAGTGCAGATTTCTGCTAAAAGGAAGTGATCAGCTGTTGTTCCAGCAGGCTGAATAATTGCAAATCACAGGAGTCTAATGAGAGCTGTCCTTTCCACATCAGCTGTCCTGAGATAACAGCAACTAAAGCAACAGATAACAAACAGGTTTCTTCAAAAAAGATGGAATGTTTCCATTTGGGTCTTTTGCTCTGGCTGCTCTGTGCGTGTCTTCCAGAGCACAATACATGCATGGGTGTGTGTTGGAGAATTTCTCAGATGCCCAGAAACTATAAGGCTTAAAACTACTGTCATAGTAGGTTCCACAACTTCATATTAATCGTTTTTATCTCTGCCTGCCTGAGTGATTTCATTTTGCCCTACAAGTTCCAACAAATATCACTGCTTTAGGATCAGACTTTTGTTTTTGCCAATGGATTAAAACATGGCAAAGCCAGGAATGTCAGGAGAAAAGGCTGCGGAGAGAAGTTCTGAGAAACCCGGGTAAAACAAGTTATGTCTTTCCACAAGTCTTAGCAAAGACCAAGCGATGGGCATCTGCAGGTTACTACGTGCTGTTTAACTACTTTGCAGCAAAGAATCTTAAGGTCTTTCTAAGAGAGCAAATGTTTTAAACAAAATTCATTGAAAGAAAACTAGTGACCACTATTAACTACCTTAATAATTTTACTCCTATCACAACTGAACTGGAGTTACAACTTGTAAAGGTTGCTTGGCTGTAGTACCCCAGCTACGTACTAGCTGCAAAGGACACACAGTAGATGCAAGTTGGTCAGAAAATGGAACAAGTGGATTTAACTGGTAAAGCACTTCACAACATACAGATTTGACTCTAAACAGAAATACAACACAACTGTAAATTACACATGGAGGAAACACCACTGACAGAAGGTTAAACTAGGGATAGCTGCTTTTCTGCATGCAAATCCCTGAGAAAATTACTCTTCCAGGGCAGGGTAATCCCAAAGGAAATGTCTGTTTCCTAAAATATTAGCTGAAAGTTCTACCCTTCCCTTTCAGGAAACAGCAACCACCGGTGCTCCCTTTCACCTCGGGATGAGTTGATACAGGTGTGTATATTTTCATACAAATATCCCTCCCTATGACTTTATTCCCATCCCTCCATGAGCTCCTCATGTGCCTTCAGCCCACAGGAAGACATATACCATCTTCAGAAAATACTGCACTGGGAGAGTGAGGCAGCTTTGTGAGCACTTTCCTCCATTGTCAGAAGGAACTGTTTACCTTATGACTGTATAAACATACCAGTTTTTGTTTTACACACATAACTGAATAAAAAGTCCCTTCTTTAGCGTGGTCTCTACTATATTTTCACAGGAAAAATAAATACTAACAAAATGAGCATTTTTTGATTTAGAAGGATTCATTTCAGAGACTAAATATTTGACTTTGATATAGAACGGGTGGGAAGGTTTGGAAAGGAATGAATGGCAAATGAAATCATGTGATCAGATTCAGCTCAAAAACCTTTTCCTAAATTCAAGCAGGCTGAGCTCTGTGGAACCTGATATATACCCTGAGTAAGCAGGAAAGCATCCTCAGTTTTGGCGTCAGCTGTTTTAAACATATGGGAATTCTTTTCCAAGGTGGGATCTGAGAGCCAAAGTGCAGGTTCGTATTCACCTTCTGTTGCAGTAGAGGATGATTTATTTGCTGGCAGCATTGGCCAGGTGGGTCCCAGGGGTTTTTGGTCTCATGCACACTTTTTAAAGCAAGGCTAGAAATGGGGGAGGAAAAATGCAGGGAAATCTTACGGCTGCCTGCTTGGCACATGCCTAAACCTGAACCGGAGGCTGAACACTTTGACCTGAAAACTACGCAGTAAAAGAGATGAGGAATACTAGAGACTTGCTTCATTACTGTGCTGGTTTTGGCTGGGAGAGAGTTAATTCTCTTCACAGTAGCTAGTATGGGGCTGTGTTTTGGGTTTGTGCCAAAACCAGCATTGATAATATAGAGATGTTTTCATTTTTGCTGAGCAGGGCTCACACAGAGCCAAGGCCTTTTCTGCTTTTCACACCGTCCTGCCAGCAAGTAGGCTGGAGGTGCACAGCCGGGACAGCTGGCCCCAGCTGACCAAAGACATATTCCATACCATATGATGTTATGTTCAGCATATAAAGCCGGAGGAGGAAGACGGGTGGGATGTTCAAAGTGGTGGCGTTTGTCTTCCCAAGTAACCATTACGTGTGATGGAGCCCTGAAGATGGCTGAACACCTGCCTGCTGATGGGAAGTGGTGAATGAATTCCTGGTTTTGCTTTGTTCGCACACGCGGCTTTTGCTTTGCCTATTAAATTGTCGTTATCTCAACCTGCGAGTTCTCACTTTCACTCTTCCAATTCTCTCCCCCAGCTCACCAGGGGGAGTGAGCGAATGGGCGGGGGGGGCTTAGTTGCCAGCTGGGGTAAAACCACAACAATTACTGTTCAAGAGAAAACTAGCACAGTTTCATAAGCATAAAGGTTTACAATATATCACCTCCAAGGACACTTTACTTAGTTTAGACAAACCATATGAAAGTCAGGAGAACAGTGGCTGAGAGGAGGACTAACCTATTAACGATGCCTACAAATAAGGTCTGTAGGACAGGAAGCAAGGTTGTAGCGAGAAAGACATGAGAAAGGCTTTCAGATGGAATGGTTAGCCATCAGAAAAATTGTCTGTAAAAACAGGCAAAGGACTGAAGCAGATTGCCAAGGAGAATGAAGAATCCCCACCCCTGGAGGCTGTAAAAAAGTTAGAGACACGTGTCAGCTAAAGGCATAGCTGACAGCTGACGGTGCCTCAGGGCACGCGTGGCCAGACCACTGCTTCAGGTCCTGCTCAGAGACCTCCCCTGCCCCCGTGGCTGTTGAATTAGTACAGTGACAACACAGTTTTGATAGCTCTTACTTTCAGACGTAGCATTTCCTTTTTAAAACTCCTTTCACGGAAAGTGGAAACAAAGCCTATATAAATTAAATGAATATGAAATTGCAATCAAGCAAGCATAATTTAAGATGACAGATGTGTTCAGCAGCTTACTGACTCAGTCCTGCTAAACTGTATCAGCGTTAACTTCATGACTGGGACCCTCTCTCTCTCCAGTGTAATCTCACAGCCTATGTTACAAGCAGGAGTGAAGAAGCAAGGACAAGCAGAGATGGGAGCAGAGTTCAGAGCAGCAGTGCGAACACGCTGGCCTGGAACTGTGGAACAGTTGGAGCCAACAGAAGCCATAGAATCCAGGCGAGAGCAGATGGGCCCTGGGACGAGGGGGAAAACAGGCAGGGCTCCCCATCAAGAAAAATTCCCATTTCCCCTACCTCTCATTTCAGGAGGGAATGTTAGCCAGCAAGCTACTAAAAAATGTCTGGAGACAGCAACCCTGGGATCCACCTCAGATCCACGCATTCTTCTCTCAGCAGTTTGTTGTGAGAGAGAGAAACCAGGGAGCCATAAGACATGTCAATGGCATGCACATTTCCAATGAGAGAAATCAAACCCAAAATAATTTATGTCAAACTGACCCAAAATAGATTAAAAATATTTCAGTTTGCTAGGTTACACAGAAATTTTTCCTCCTGGGTCACTTTGACACTAGCTGACAGTGGCTGTGCATGCCTGGTGATGCAAAGAATGTGAAGGTAGGTGTCTCATTGCCCGTGAGTCACCTACTGCAGCATCTTCTTTTCCAGTTGCCACAGCACAACAAAGGAGATGCTGTCCGGCCATGAAGGCCTGCCCAAGGAGGAGACTCAACGAAACGGGTGAAGGGGCTGGAGCACCGGTCTTATGAGGAGTGGCTGAAGGAACTGGGCTTGTTTAGTCTGGAGAAGAGGAGGCTGAGGGGAGACCTTGTTGTCCTCTACAACTACCTGAAAGGAAGTTGTGGTGAGCTGGGGGTTGGCCTCTTCTCGCAGATAACTAGTGACAGGACAAGGGGAAATGGCTGCAAGTTGCGCCAGGGAAGGTTCAGGTTGGAGATGAGGAGAAATTTCTTCTCTGAAAGGGTGGTCGGGCATTGGAACGGGTTGCCCAGGGAGGTGGTGGAGTCACCATCCCTGCACATGTTTAAGGAAAGGTTAGACGTGGTACTGAAGGACATGGTTTAGCGGGTAATAGGTGGTGGGGGGACAGTTGGACTGGATGATCCTTGAGGTCTCTTTCCAACCTTAATGATTCTATTCTATTCAAAGTACAATGCAGCCAAAATAAAAATTTCCATGAGGCGCTTGGCAAAAGCTCAGGCAGATTAAATTGAATATTGAACTGAGTCACAAAGTGTTCTGAAGTTCTGTTCATTTTTTTGCATGTTTTCCTCAGCTAAGAAAAAAAAGTGTTTTTTTTTTAACACCTTATCTATGTGGCAAAAAAGCATTTTATATTGTTTCTAACAGAAAGCAAATTCCCAGCTTTGACTAGCTAATGAACAGGGGAAAATGACAGAGGAATAGCAATGGGAGGCAATGAGGAGACTTTCCCAAGTTCATGCAAGAAATAGAAAGTCATCCAAAATGAAGACCAAGCCAGTGATTACCACACAAAGGCAAATCAAGTAAAGGCAAAAGATCATGTTGCTTTCAATAAACTTAGCAACACTCCCACAGTCCCTTTTGCAGGCTAGTTAGAATTTTTCTAAAAATAAGCTTCAATTCTACTAAAATACTCCTAGATACCAGTACATTTTTTTATAACTAACGAAATTGGTTGTTAGTTTTAAACTTTTATCTTTTAAAAGATTAAACATTAGCACAAACAGCATCGTGACATTCCAGCTTTATTGTTTTCAGCAACTGTCTACCAGATCACTTGGAAAATGATTTCTTAAAGTATCAGTCCTTTGTATTTCTGCCTGTAGGCAAAGTCTCACAGTGGGTTCTTCCCCAGTTTAAATATTTTGAACTATCAGCTGGTTCAGTCCCTAAGAAGTGCACAGTGGCTTCATCTGTCTCAGAGGAGCACCATAAGCAGTTTGACTCTTTCCTTTTAAAAAATTTTGCTTTATGCACCATGGCTGTGATTTCTTTTCAAATCCTTCATAAAGAAAACTATTTCTCCTCCCAGCTCTGCTTTGAGCATGTGCTGAGGAAAGAAACATTTATTCAGGAGATGCCATTTTAACAGTCACTTCTCACAATAAATTTACGTTTTAAAGCAGTACTTCTGCCGAAAAATAGTCTGCCCTAACAAAATTACATATACTTACTCTTGGGCCGACTCCTCCAGCAGGTCCGGCTGGTCCCACTTCTCCCTAAAAGAAATCAGGACTTCAATAATCATGATGCCAAGTCTAGCTTTAAAAAAAAAAATCTGCATATAACTGTATTTACTGTATCATGTTAAAAGTGCTTCATATGTGTTTGTATGAGTCCAAGTCTGATAGAAACACTGTGAGAGACACTAGTCTGACTTCAGACAAATTCATTAGCCAGAAAACCATGCCTGACGCAGCCACTAAATGCAGCCAGAAAGACTGTGAAATTGTTACTATACCTACCATTACAGCAATATTTTTACAATTTTGAGCAGGGAGAGACTCAGCAATGACGGGCCAACCTCAGTCTGTCCTGTAGTTACTCTCTTCCAGCAACATTTGACACTTCATGACTATAAAAGAGCTAGGAACATTCCTGCCTTTCTCTTCCATGTTGCTACAGCACAGCCACTAAGTTAGTCAGGCCATTTTGACAGGGTTTGTCCTTGTCTTTTCTCAGGGATGGAGGGAGGTTGGGGGTCAGGGTTATGAAATACGTAAGAGAAGAAATGAGACACCGTGCCTGTGCTGCGCAGTGCACGGATGTAATTATCCACGACGGGCAACTGCAACGTTAACTCTTCAGGGCTCACTCATTACGCAGTTATAGTAAAGCATGGTTTTGTATCAATGCCATGCCAGGATGTCATGCTGTGATCACTTTATGGTTCGTTGATCCTCCTCAATATGGAAGATTTTCTACAGACTTTGGAGGAAGTGGAACACAACCTTTTCAATTAGAAGTGAATTAAGAAATCCTATTGGCAGCTTCCTGGCTTTTAACTAAACAGATCATTTTGCCACTGTTAGCTTTTACTCACTCAATATCTGTCATGGAATCCCATAATTAAGCTACTTAGAAGCCTAAAGGTCTATCTCCAGAATCACTAATTATTTTTAAATGGTAATTATTTTTAGCCTAAGAGACATGAGTTTTTATTTTTATGATGATGAATTAAGAATACTCAATAAATTTATAAGATGAAGAGCTGCCTTCCTCCCCCTTCAGTTAATAGGGGTGTAACTGTTTACTTAAGTGTATCTAGGATACTGTAATTAAGCTGATATATAGTTTCTATCTCCATACCACCACCCTCACACCCCCATCTCCCCAGCTTAACTAAAAGAACCACACATCCAGCTCTGGACACATTACCAGAGATTCTGTTGAAATAGCTAAAATAAACCACACAATGAATGCACAGCCCCATAAGGGGCTCTTTAGAACCCCTGCCAGGCGGGTTTACCTCTTTACAACACCTGGCAAAATGCAGAACAAACTTGAGGTTTTGCATGACAATGCCATAAACACCTCACCATTGCTGTCTAACTCTCTTAACCTCACAACTTTTTCTTTTAAGCATAATTTCTTGATCAGAAAATTTTTCCATCTTACCTCAACTCCTTTGGGGCCTTGTGGCCCTGGAGGCCCTCGGTCACCCAGAAGTCCCTAAACATCCAAACACATGGAGTTAGAGCTTATATCAACTAACAACCAGGTTGGTCTAGTTTCTCCGCTCTCACAAACCTGGACAGAAATGCAAAACTGAGGAAGCAGACCTCATTTCTTACCATTGTTCTTAGGATTTCCCTTAGGAAGCCAGAAGATGCAGCAGAATTTTAGTGTCTGCTGGAAAACTGAGCATCTTGAAGTTCTACTACACAGATTTTTTTCAGGAACCTTTTTTCTTTTGTCTTTTTGAAAAGGAAATAATTGAGCTCACAAAAGAACAATTCCTCTTTTTTGAGGACGTAAAGCACACCATCATATTAAGATTAAAGCAGAACCAGTGTAACTCTTCTAGATCTTTCATTTAGGTAGTCTTTAGCATAACATGCGATAACAACATTGCAATGGAAATAAGCTAGAGTGAATTTAAACTACTAGCTTGTCCAAAACTACTCAGGATTTTCAGCCCTTACTTTTCTGTCAGAATTATAATCAGCTTCCCAGAGATAAAGCACCTTATCCTCTGCCAACTCCAAGTTTTCATGACTGCTCACACCAACATTTTCAAAAAACTGTTAAAATGACTTCTCAGCTAGCAGGGTGTCAAAAGTCTCGGTCATCCCAATTACAATGGTAGTAATTGGGAGAAGCAATTGACCTGGTACCGGAAAAAAAAAAAAATAAATATCTGTATAAACATATTATTAATGTTCTGGGAGAGCTAAGCTTAACAGTACCAGATAAAGCAACAAGAACAAAGAAACTGCCCTTTAGAAGAGATATGACTAGCCTCTGAAGAAAGCAATGGTGGGAAAGTTCCAAATGTAAGCCTTATTAATTGCTTACTAATGAAGCTGAAGTCTAGACAGAAGGTGCAGGCATTGGTCCAGTAACAGTTTACTTAGCACGCGAAGTAAAATGGAACAGGCCACCTCAAGGTACTGAGTTTCACCAAAGCGCCCATCAGTCTGGGAAAGACTGGGGTGGACTGCTGTTTGACATACCAGCACAAAAGTCACAGGAGGGCTTTTAGTAGCACTGCATGAGTAATATTCCTGTTCTTTTTTCACTGACAGAACTGTTATTTTCTTCTAATACCAAAGCACATTAGGAAACCCACTTTTCAGTACAATGTAATTGCAGAGTGGAAATGTTAGCAGCACTGCTACTCTGCACGCCCTTCCACTGCACCTAATTGGATCCGGAAAAAAGTCCCAGACTGTAAAATGAATATTAAGACTAAATGAAATTTCCACCTCCCCTTTGAGGTTTCAGGCAACAAACAGAAAATGGAGGTAGTCATTAGACATGTGTCAAAGTGTCTGGAAAAAAATGGCAGAGTCAACAAATGGAGGTGTCCTGTATTTCACATATATAACTTCCCAGTTCACCAACCCTTCCAGAAGAGGTGAAACTCCTAATAGCCACTTCTATTAAATGTGTTATCCAAACAAACACAAATGCGCAGAGGAAGGAAGTTTCTCAACTACTTCCATGTTACAACACACTCTGCTGGAAAAACTGCAGTTGTAGTCAGCATATTCTGACCATATTTTCCTCTCACTTTTCTTGGTTACAGAGCATAAATACTTGCAAGAATAACAGAGGAAACAAACTAAATTATTTCAGAACTTCTCGAAACATTCTTATTCCTCCTTTTTTTTTTTTTTTAAATAAGCAGTGGATCAACATCAAACACCACCTAAAATATTGTTTCCAAGGCAAGTAACATGCTGTAGACCAAATTACATAATGAATCCTTTGAACGTTATTTTAGAGAGGTCAGATTTGCTGATTACTGCACTAATTTAGGGAAAATTGACAATCCAGAACTTGCACCGGTATTTAGAGACGGCTGATCACACTCACAAAGCTTAAACTTTCCACAAAGAGGCTGAATTTCTTCCATGCCAACCGCTAAAAAAATAAAGCTTACCCTGCTTTCTTGGCTTTTAAAATGGGTATTGCTTCTGAGGAAGCATACACAAAAACATGAGGAAAAGAGCAGCACAGTGAGAACAGTTTTCTAAAAATAAAAGCTGCAGGAAATTTTTTAAAGCTGCAGTAAACACAAGACAGCTGGGAATCCTGAAAGCCAAACATTTCCAGTGTTATGCAGCCTTTCTCCCTTGGTACTGCACAGCGTAAGGATTTTTCCAGTTTGGTAATCTTCCTTCTCAAATGTAAGCCATCAATTCTCCCTGATTAGAGCAGGCTGTCTAAGTTTTTTGTCTCTGAGACCAAGTGTGCTGGACGCCACTGGATCTTGTTCACTTACATAATTGCTGTATCAAAAGAATACAGAGTCTTTCACTTCGTAGGCTACCTTTTAGTACTTGTTTGCTGGAATTTGCAAAAAGGCAACAGATCAGTAATGCATGTATTAAACATCAACCCAGATCTAATAAAAACATCTAATTTAACACTGTGGATATAGTGTGGAATAATATGATCTCACTTAGTGAAGAAACTGGGAAGCAGGGATTAGATGTCAATTACGTCATTCATGTACCAGCTTGGAGGATTAAATCTGATCTGCAGTTCAAGAATTGTTGTATTTCTCTTCTCCTATTTCCCCTAGACCCAAGACACAGTATTGCATTAAAAGGGGTTTTTTAAGCGCCCTTGTAATTCAGAAACACAGGAGCAACTGCCACTGCAACAGTCAGATAAAACTCATTTGTATAAGACTGCCAACATTATATGTACATACAAACAAGTTTGCAAAGCAATAAATCAGAACTAAAGAAAAAGTCCACATCTATCTCAAGAAATATATTTTAACTTCTCCCCAGTTTGCCACATGAGATAATGAGTTCTCAGCCTACCTAGTAAATGCATGTCTGGGCTACGTTCGGACAAGGCTCTTAACACAGCTGAAATATACAACATGCAGAAAAGACTGGCTAGGGCTTTGGCAACTGGGTTATTTGAGATGTTCTCAAGAATTATTAACTTTGGCATGGATGGATTGCTGCAGTCTTCCAGATACAAATAAGACTATGTATTTAAACTATTTACAGCTCCCTGTCCTGTGTTTTCTTGAGTAGTCTGCCACAGAATTTCACAACTCCGTTGATGGGAAATCTTGTAATTTCCATCTCAGTTTATTAGTGGACAACTTGCATGTTTTGTCCGTGGACCAGGATGTTGCTGGTCTTGCACAGTTCTTTTGCCTCACTGATTTCTGCCTTCTGAATTACTTGCAAAGCTCAAAAAGGCTCTTCATTTTGGTAGGATAAACAAACTGCCTCTCAGAATATGGTCATACAAGTATCCTTTTCTGCATCTAGTCCCACTTAATTAAGTCCTTCTGGAATAAAAATGCCCAGAACCGTGTGTGCTACTTAGATAAAGTCTTCTGGTGCTTTGTGCAGTGGCATTAACAAGACACCTTGCTTTACATGTTCTAGAATTTCACTTAATTTCTAATTGCTTTATTGAGGGTTTATTTCAGGCAGACCTGGTGGTGTCCTTCCTTCCTGCCAGGTGCAAAGCTTTAAGTTTACAGTAGGATTTATTGTTTTAGTTCTTGCATGCATCAGTCTGAAGTAACAGAAGTGGAACGTACTAGTAAAAAGTCCACTTTTTAAGGTCATCTAAAGATGCTCAACTTTGTTTCATACACAAATGTCATTCCATCATACTTGTGCCTATTTATCAGTGAACATACTCCCAAGACAGTTGAGTCTAGCTACTATTTCTTTCAAAATTTGTTAAAAAAATTTCTGTGTTACTCAGGTGAGACTAGAGAGATCTACATGCTTTTAGCTTGCGTCTAATTTAATTATAGGTGAAATACATGCTACTTTCTAGCTACACAGCATTTTCTCAAAATTTCCTTGCAGTTAACCTGCCATTACATAGAATCGTGGAATATCCCAAGTTGGAAGGGACCCATAAGGATTATTGAGTCCAGCTCCTGGCTCCACACAGGACCAGCCCAAGCAGAGCAGATGACTGAGAGTGTTGGCCAGATGCTTCTTGAACTCAGCCAAGCTCGGTGCGGTGACCACTGCCCTGGGGAGCCTGTTCCAGTACCTGACCACCCTGTGGGTAGAAGAACCTTTTCCTGATCTCCAGCCTAAACCTCCCCTGTTGCAGCTTCATGCCATTCCCTTGGGTTCTATCACTGGTCACCAGAGGGAGCAGATCAGCGCCTGCCCCTTTGCTCCCCCTCGTGAGGAAGCTGTAGGCTGCCATGAGGTCTGCCCCTCAGTCTCTTCTTCTCCAGGCTGAATAAACCAAGGGACTTCA
>VWZZ01000185.1:170183-234819 GCA_013399095.1 Psophia crepitans
TCCTCATACATCTTCCCCTCTAGACCCTTCCCCATCTTTGTTGCCCTCCTCTGGACACTCTCCAATAGTTTTATGTCCTTTTTGTACTGTGGCACCCAAAACTGCACCCAGTACTCGAGCCGAGGCCGCATCAGCGCAGTGTAGAGTGGGACAATCACGTCCCTAGAGCAGCTGGCAATGCTGTGCTTGATGCACCCCAGGACATGGTTGGACTTCCTGGCAGCCTGGGCACACTGTTGGCTCATGTTGAGCTTGCTGTTGGCCAAGCTCCTCTCAGCACAGCTGGTCTCCAGCATCTCATCGCCCAGTCTGTGTGTATAGCCAGGGTTGTCCCTTCCCAGGTGCAGAATGCAGCACTTGCTCTTGTTAAACTTCACGTGGTTGGTGATTGCCCAGCTCTCTATTTTTCTCTGCAAGAACTCTCCACCCTTTTTTCATCTAACACAGTAATTACCCTCATAACTGCACAGACAACATTAAACATTAGATTAACTTCCTCCTATAAATACCTGAGGGAAAGTATCTGTATTTTGACAGTAAGATTATCTTCTCATAATGCCAGTGTCCCCCTCTCAGAGCTTCTACGGTTTATTGTTATTATGAATAAGTTTTCAAGTAGTCTTACCTTAGGACCTTCGGGGCCATTTAATCCAGGTACACCAATATCTCCTGGAAAACCCTAAAGAAATCATACGGACAAATGATTTACTGAGTAGGAATGTTTCCAAACTACTTGTTTTGATTCTGTTCATTCACTTAACAAACCAGAATCACAGAAACAAGAAATACATTTGCTTTACCATCCCCAAACTGTCAAAATCTATCAAGTTTCCTTGAAAAGACTTGGATAACTGACAGATTTTAGGCAGCTTTCATTTAACTCAATTTAGCAGCTGTCAGTATGGTTTTAATTTCTCTAGCATAAGACTTTTTATCCACTAAGCAATGTTTGAGATCAAACCATTGGATTGGTCTTGATGCACAGAAGTACCCCACAAAGCAGCCAGCACCAGGTCCTGTACTCATGAATTCACTTATTTTTTTAAAAAAAGCTTAGAGAGCAGCTGAAGCCCTTTAATCCTTGGCCGCACTTTAAGGGCGAGATCACTGCAAGATTAAGAAAAGGGTAGAAAGCCTTTTGCCTCCAAATCAGCAGGTGCTAATCCAGGTCTGGCTGGCAGCAACTGAAGGTCACCAGCATGTAGCATTATTCAGAACAAGCCTTTGTGAAATAGTGTGTGGTACAGGTTCAGCTGCTGGTAAAGAAAAAATGAATATGCAAAAAAAATTAATCAACTAAAATTATCAGTCCAAACTATCTGGCCAGTAGGCACCGAGTGGGACATCAGAAGGATGCCTCTGCGTCAGTGGAATCCAGTGCTACAGCTAGACTGCTTTATAAGGAGCGAGTGTATTTTGAGGGAACAAAACTGATGCAGCTAACCCTTATGCAATACAGTGCCGAGTTAAATTTCATAAGCACACACTGAAGAAACACAATCTTTATATTTGAAGGATAAAGCAAAGCACTGGTAATTGACTCTTTAGTTAGTACAGGGCTCATTCAGTCACCCGCCACGATAGCATTTGATTTTGTTTATTTTATAAAACTTTTACATTTCACTAAATCTTGCCTATCTGAAAACAGAAGGACTGCCACTGAAAAGTTCTTCCTCCAAGTAAAATATTTATTACTACATCTGTGCACACACATCACCTAACAAAAACAAGCTTCCTTCCTTAACAGAAATTCATTGCAGATTAAAAATCTTTGCACACATACTTCTTCAAGAATGGAAATGAAAGCATCATCTATGTTCAGAACAATTTAAAGAACATCTCATAATGAACTTCCAGCATGAAATTCTCTCTGGCACACTTCCATACTAATGCAGGCTAACACATGTCATCAGTAAAGCTTCAAGAGTCACTTTTTACATTCTCTAAGCAGGAAAGAGGTATTAAAAAAAATAAAAAAAAATATTGCTGCACTAAGTGGATAATAGTTAACCATACTCTGTTCTTCCAGAACAGCTGAGCTTCAAATACAGGTAATAACCATTTCTAATGATTATCCATAATAAGCTGACATTAACCACAAAAAACCCTTACCAGAAAGGTAAAAGAGTTCTACTAAAGCAGAAGTTTAAAAGAAAATATGATTTTGCCCTCAACTACCACGTTGCAATAAAATTAAAAAAGTATTTAGGGCATTACTGTTCTTAGTTGTGGGACTTTTTTCTGTTTGCTTTTTCCAACCTGTTCTTAACAAGATGCAGAGAAACTTATATGTAGAGATTTAGATGGGGTGCAAATATTATTAGGTGTGTTTATATATTACATACAAAAAATAATGTATACAACAATATATGAAACAGAATTATGATTTCTTTCAGGTTTAGCACTTGAATGCTAATGAGTACCAAAGCAAACCACCAAAGAGTGAAGAAGAACTGATCTGAGTTTTCAGAATAAACGGAACAACCCTAATACACAGATTTCACCAAACACCACGCTGGTAATTTCTTTTTGCCACAAAGCAGTAACTGCTAGTAAAGCTGTGCAACAACTTCATTGTGCCTCTAGGTGGCACATAGCATGTTAGTCACATGTGACCGAGGCTGATACCTAAAGTGCTCGCTCATATTAGCCTAAATTTCTGTACAGTTCATGAGAGGACTTTTTCAAACTCCTGACCACACTTATCTACTGAAACATACTAAAGAGTTAGGTCAATTCTTTAGAAGCTGCTAACTCATCATTTCTTAATTTTAAATTTGCTTATTTGCAGGCATTACATAGTTACAAAGGGGTGGGCTGTTTTGCACATCAGTAAAGCTTTAACTTTCTAATGTGTGAACACATGCTAAATGTTGACACATAGACAATTTCCCTCACAACAATAAACATTCCAGAAAACAATCTGTCAAAAAAGGTCTCTTTAGAAAAATTCTTATACTTTTATGAAGGAATATGTCTACTTTATTTGTTTGCATAAATACTTCTTAGAAGGAATTCACTAAGAACTTTGAGATGTAAGCACTGACAAGCACTATCACAGCTAGAACAATCATGACATTTGGAAACTTTTCCATATCAGGCAAAGTCTTCGGATGCAAGAGGGCTGCTGGCCTGAGAGCATCAACACTAGCCATGCATCTGAAAGTTTAAAATCTTCATCATTTTTGTCTTTGCTGTAAAGCTAGATTTAGTCTTTTCTTTGAGCACTACCACAAAGAAAATGCAGGTGCCATGGCAGTATTAAAACACTGTTTCCAAGATGTTCTCACATGAATAATCCCTGAGGTAAGTGTAGTAATGCAGGACAAAAAGACTCTTAAGACAATTCCAGAACATGAATGAACTAGAAAGGAGTTCTTAAAACACCTCAGCAATGTTGTTTGCCATTCAGATTCTGAATAGTGAAGTGAATATACCTGCATCTGAATTTGCCAAGAGTTATTCAGCAGCCCGTTCCCTGTGAAGCTACTCCAGAATAAAAATTCATTATTCTTCCATAAGAAAGGTGAGGAAATCATCGTATAATTTCTAGCTGCTAAGTATTTTTCAGCAGAGACTATTCAGACCAAGACATCACTCAATATTATCACTTCTACTAAGAAAATGCCAAGTGTAAATTTTTATCCTCCCATCAGCCAGAAGCCTGGCAGCTGGTAGGTTACAAATTATTTTCAAAATCTTGCTGCAGATGTGGCCTTTTGCCAGCAAAGCACTTTAGAGTTCACTCAGTTTAAACAGCCTGGAGATGGTGTCAGAAAAACCCTGAAGTACCAGCTATCTCAACACACGTGTGCTTTAACCCTGCTGTGAAAATGTTGCTTTTTGTACTGAATACATTTAAATATAAAATTAACATATTTACTGCTCTCATTTATCTATATAGTATTTAATTAACAAAAAATGCAGATATGATCAGACTGTCACTGTGCCAGGGCATGTCTTTCTGTACTGAAGTCAGTGCCTCCGAAGTGAGGGACCTGCAAAAGCTATTGCTTTTCTTTTGTTTTCCTGTGTGGCTGCTAACATGGAAGCGGAATATCAGAAATGTTTGGAAATCACATTCTGTTTCCACTAGGAATCCTCTTACATTTGCAGAATCCCACTCATTCCAAGCTGTTTCCACACGACATTTGCCAGCATTGCTATTAGTCACGAGCCCTCATGCCCTCTAGCTCCTCAGCAGCCCTCAACAGGATCGGAACACGAACACTGGTGGAAGGGCACCACAGAGCAAAAACCTCTCCAGGGACTGTGATAGTCCCTTCAGTTGCCAAGTTTCCCTGTTCAAATATTATTTCATTCAATCCCATGCTGTGTTTCATTTGAACAGAATTTAGAAAGAATTTTGAGAAGCAATACTGACTCGATGTAGCCACTGAACTTCAACAAAATGCCTTAGAGCTTTATTACTAATTATTATCAAATTACAAGAAAGATTTGTACATAAAACAATCTCTCTAAACAGAGAAAATGAGTTGTGATTTTTGTATTCTCAAATAAGAAGCGTTTATTATTCTTCTGAAAGGACATGCTATACAGAGATACAATTCAATTTAAAACACACTTTTTCTCTACACATTTTTAGAAATGTCAGTATTCACACAATTACAGGACTTTGCTCTTTGCCATTTGTACAACTGCATGACAGTGTCAATAATGTGCCAAGTACAAAAAAAAAAAAAAGATCTGAAATGAGCATTCTTCTTTGTGTGCCAATCTAGCCAAAGTTTAATGCCAGCATTTTTAAAGGGCAGAGACAAAACTTTAATTTTTTTCCTACAAACCTTCAATTCTGATTTTGGAAAGAGAGGAGGAAGAAATCTAACAGTACACATTACAACTGTACAATTGTCAGAGAACAGAAAAAAGGGCAATCATGGATTACAGCATATAATACAGGAAAGCTTTGCAATTTAGTGCTGCTAAGATATCAGTAAAATGATGCTGATGTTGCTTTGTACTTCAGTCTAATTGCGCATGGCAGATCTGTTCAGCCACGCTTGCCAAAACACCAGTGACTGATTTTCTTGTGAAACACAAAGTCACCAGTTTTCCAAATGCGATGCCGCATCCCTTCAAGCCATGTAGTACACCTACATATTGCATGCAGCACACATCAGAATCATTGTGTTTACAAGCAGTAGCTAGTGTAGTCTACTTTATCGTGTGAGCAAAGCCCCACACTAACCCTTCAAAATGTGTCCTTCACAGACCTGGTTGGCTGCTTGATGGCCAAAAAGGTGGCTGGTGATTCACTTGACTGACCAGCAAAGCAGCGCTGGCCACTGATCAAGATATTAAGGATCAAGTCTTGAAGCATTCTGTAAATCTACAGTGTGAAAAATTAAGAGCTTTGGTAAGAACTTCAGTGTAGACATACTCCGAGGATCAGACGGGATTTCCAAAGGGAGCTTGGCACAGTTTGATTAGAGCTACATGTGCTGTTTAACTCTGGTTAGCAGTCTCCCTGTCTGCCCTGAACACTCCAGGAGCCAGCCCACAAGGTGGACCACAGAAGAGGTGGTCTCTTGGGCAACAGTGGCCCAGGGAGAACTTAGCTGCCTGATCAATTACTTTCACAAGACTCAGAAATCAAGCCAGTCATTCAACATCAACAGCTGTTGTGATGAAACTTTCAATACATGTAACAATACTAAGCAGAGAGATGTATATTTTGAAATTTTGTTCTGACTTATGGTGAAAGCAAGCATCGAATGTGGGCATTTCATAAGGGACAGAAATACCAGATTATGTGTTTATTTTAAAACATTCAGGTTCATTTTTGTGTTACAAATCCTCCAACAGCTAAATGACTAAGGTCTGAGGAATATGTTGTCTTTCAGGCATGCTTCTAATGATATAAGTGACAGTGGGTTTAGGCAAAGACTGAGTACAGTGGAAAGTCATCAGGAACAACTCTGCATTTTGAGCATCAAGTATTCTGAACTTTAAACCTTGGAAAAGAGACTAGTAACTATAGTCAGTGAAATAATTCTGGTGCAAGAGGGACTCTGTTCTCTGCAGGATTAGTTCCCTGTATGTTGCTTCTATGGTGCCAACAACTGTGTGCCCATGCAGATCAGATCACACCTAGAGTAAGGCCAGATCAAAAAAAAGGTGGAAATTTCAAGTTTATTAGCAAGACTGTTGTTTCTAAGATCAACACCAAAACCAAAAGCCATAGCAGCGCAGGTGTTTAAAAATCAAATGAAACAACATTTAAATATTAGCTAATCTTACTCTAGTCAGATTCAGACTGTGTGGAGTTAAATAACGCCATGATAAAGCAACACAAATCAAGTTCTGTTTATCTGCATGTCCCCTCTTTTCTAGTGAAGGCTCACCACAGCTCTGCCTGAGAAAGGCAAATCTCCAAGACAACACATTTTATGCAAAAAACCCAGTCTGGGACCTAACAGGCATGGACTCAACTATCATAACCACTCTGAAGAAAATATAAACCTCTGGAGAGTCACATTACCAAGCATTGTTCAACATAATTAAGAAGTCAAGGTCAATTGAGTATTTGTGCAAAATTAATATATATTTCTTGAAAAAAAGATGAGAGGTATACTTGTGTCAAAGAAATTTATGAAAGGACCAGTTAAACATGCGGTGCAAAAGCAAGCAGAAAGTATAAGCAATTCTACAAGAACAGTTCTTCAGACGTGTGCAAGAACATGCGATTAATTCAGCAATAAAATTGTCTTTATTTCCACATTCCAAGTCATTTCCATGCAAGTTATTTGATGTAATATTGAAACAAAAGGTGATGTTACCACTGCACTCATGGCATGGTTTGCACAACTTCAAAACATCACGTGATAAGACAAAGCATGCATTAAAAATAAGCTTTTAAAAAAAAGATTAACAACGCAAAGCAGCCAGTGATTCACTTACAATACATGTGACTTTTTGACTGTTTACTATTATTTGAATGTATCCTTTTCCTTTGTAATGCTATTGCCTTGAGCATGAAACGCAGCAGCTGACTCCCATATGAGTACCTTCCTGAAAGAATAAGCTAACAACTTCAGATCAAAATACTGCACAGATGAAAAAAGTTCTATTGAAGATAATGACTAATACTCCCTCTGCTCCAGATGAAACCTATTTATAATACTCTGAGCACATCTGAAGGTACATCTGAAGGAAACTATCACCCTCATTCTGGAGGGATAATTAAATGTGATTCGTAGAGTGAAATTTAACTGTAAAATATTCTGAATACCTGTGGAAGCCTGTTAAAACCTTGTCTAATTTCATTCACATTAACAATAAGCACTACATCCTTCATCATACACCATAAACACTGGTATTGTGGGTTAAAGCAGTGAGACTAGCACTTTCCAGTTGTCATACCAATAAAATAAAGCTCTCCAGAGAGCTGAAATTTTAGCCGTTCATTTTCAGATGCACGATGGAGCAGGAAAACGTGTAAGCTGGTGCCGAATATGCTCCATAAAGCGCTCACTAAAGATACCCAGTGCTTTGCGAGCAGCATGCGTTCAGGCACACAGTGGACCCTGGCTTTGTGGCAACACACCCAGAAGAGGCCTGACACTGCAGGACTTCTGTACTGAAACAAACGCACTTGGCAGCCAGCCCTCACGCGGCCACCCAGAGAGCGAGCGTGGGACCTCTGTCCCTCCCTTTAGTCGCTCCTGCCCATCAGCACCGCAGTTCTCAAATGGGCCCTGGCTATGAGTGAGTGGCTTATTTCAGCTCTGGTCTGGTGTACCTACGCTGCACAGCTGCAGAGGAAAGATTTAGGAAGCTATTCACTGCTGACCTGCATATAAAAAGCCAAAAACCCGTGAGGATGACTGAAGGCTATCAGGGCTGTTCCCACCGTTGTGTGCAGACACAGCTAGAGACTCCAGCTGCTGCAGTGCCTCATTCACAGCAGCTTACACGGGAAGAAAAGCAGGGGTACGACTGCTTGTTCTTTATGCTGGAAGTGAAATACATGCTCAAAAGTGTAATTGGAGAGACCAAAGGATCCCATTACTTATTTCACATCTACCCAAAACACATTCTGCTGTTTCCAGGAACATCAAGAGGAACATGCAGTATGGGATGCAATGTCTGTTTTTCTACATGGGGTCACGGAAGTCTGACCATTCAGATAATGAAATAAGGACAAGGGGAGCGGCCCTGTCTGACCTGCTAGCTATCTGGTTTTGGAAGAAGAGACATGATTAGATATGTGACAGTAGGCTTTTCTTGTAGGAAAAGCTGCACTATTTACTCATACTTCCTATATCCAGTCATGTCTAAATAGCTTCTGGCAACAACTAGCTTATTTTGGTAAGACAAAGTAACAGGGAGAGTAAGCTACAATCTTCAGTTTTAAGCTGGGTTGTTTGGTTCTGGTTTTTTTTTTTTGTTGTTGTTGTTGTTGTTGTTTTTTGTTTGTTTTTGTTTTGTTGTTGTTGTGGTTTTTTTAATTCCTTTTATTGTAGAACTTCTCAAATTTACAATTTGTTCAAGATCCTGGCATACTGCTGTTCAACCTCCTTTCTATTTCTGCTATTTTGCTATATGGTGACCATTTTTTTTATGAAGTAAAAGGCAAAACTTCTGTTGCTTTATTTGGATCTCTCTTGCATGACTAAAGAGAAACATTGCTTTGTAGTTTTAAACCTGATATTTTGCAGACAGTTATTAAAACACATACCTGGACATTCAGGCTTTTATTATCCAACATAAAGCGCTTTATCTGTCTTCCAGTGGCTGAAGTAATTCTGCACTCCTGAGCAAAAGGAAGTGCTGAGCTTTTCCGACAGGAAGTTTTCCCATCCATATATGCCCCGAGGGCACCAGCCCCAGATGGTGAATTTATCCCCAGGTATAAAGGAGTAGTGGGTTCAAATAAGGAAGTATGAAGGACTACCAGGACAGGCGTCAGAGTCACCAGAACACAGGCTTCAAAACCAATAACCTAATATTAACTTCCTGCAAGAGAGACCTGTAGCAGATTATACAAAGAAGAGAGGGTGCAAGGATCTCTTTTGCTATCAGTGGAGACACACAAAATCTGAAATCCTGAGCCACAGGAGGATGCACCTATGGGCAGCGTGCACAGGCTTTGTGCTGTATTCATTCTAACTGAAGGGTAAGAAAATACTCTCTCCCCATTGACTAAAACATACTGTCTGATTCTGAAAAGACCATTTTGTGTTGATACAACACATTTCCCAGTGAGTTCTCTCTCAATAAGGGCTCACCACCAAGAAGAAAGTGTGTTCTTTAGGATTAGAGGAGCTACAGCAGCAAAGTAATAAACCCCAATAATTTGTTCTTTGAGGATCAGAGGCCTTGGGCTCCTTCTTATAAAATGTAGGAATATAGAGCCTTGGTTTGAGGAGATATGCTTGGGAGTTACTGTATCTCGTAAGGCCAGAAGAACCATCATGGTTAATCTTCCAGACATATTTAAAAAACCAAAATTTAAAAAAATGCATCTATTGAAGGAGACTAATTAAAAAGAAAGATCTGCATTTTTTGCTTTCATCTCTGCAGCAAATATACGTGTGTCTGTGTATGCATGTTTTTCCTCTACAGTCTACAGCATTTTTTCCCATGGTCCATGGTACAAATGCCAAGACGCACCAAAATGGAACAATTCAGAGACTTAGTTCCTGTGTAGAATTCATAGTATTATACAGTTCCTGGCCAACTACACTGCTAGATTCAAGTGCTTGGCAACGCTTCCTAAGTAACTGGTTTTATTCTTCGCATTACATGCAAATAAAGTCATTTTGTAAGAGAAATATGCAACGAGGCTTGGAAAATCCCATTTGTAAACATGCTGTAGAGCTCATGAATGGAAGTGTGCCTGAGAAATCACATGACCCTCATTCAAGGTGTAATCCACAACACCTGGATTCAAAAGAGAGCAAATCCTAATCATATAGGCAAATGAGGAACATTTTGTATTCAAAGATCCTGTAAATTAATATTTTGCATTAAAAATTATGAGCTAGAATCTTTTGTACTTTATGGAAGAGAATTAATTCATCGGATATGATTGTTGTTTGTTTTTTTTCTAATTCAACTAAGACAACAATCTTCTGTGAAACAAACCCATTTACCTCTGATTTTTCTAACTTAGAACTAGATGACATGCAATTTACCTCTACCAAGCAATTTCTTACCTCAGGTCCTGGAGGACCCAATGGTCCATGGGATCCAGGATCTCCAATTTTCCCCTTAAAAAAAATCCAAACAGAATTTTTATGCCATAACTAGGGCTTATTTCAGTATAATTAAAGCCTGACCTGGAAAATCCTCCTTTTTTATTTTTAATTTTACATTGTTTTATTGCAGAAGTATTCTACAAACTTAAACATTATATTACTTGCAGGACTGAGGTCTCATCTCTGAGTCTAACATAAGTCAAGAAGTTGGTCACATTCAGGTTGTGCTTAAAATCCACAACTGTTCAGGAATGGGACAATACACACGCTTGCCTTTAAACAAAAATGCAGCTCTCAAAGCTCTTGGAGGATTTGTTTCAAACATTCCCAACATGTCTGTTCCCCCACAGTGGCTGTCACAGAATACCTAACATCCTAAGCACTCCCGTATTAAGAGCTGACATACATACTGATCTCTAATAAAATCTCACACGTTAGGATCTGACTTACTAACCGGTCACCAGAAATAAAAGCAGCTTAGACATTATTCTTTGTGCATTTTGAATTAGGTAGCTTCCAGAAGATTCCATGCAGTGCGAACATAAGATATAAAGAAGTATCAAATAAAACAACATATAGCGATATACTGAAAACAAAAATAGATGTGTGAACTTACTGGGGGTCCTGGCTTTCCTCTGATCCCTGGAGGTCCTGGTAACCCAAGAGCACCCTGAAAAAAGAAAGCTATTAAATACGTGTGAAAATGTATTGTTATGTTGGAAGCAATAGATTGCTACACTTTGCCACATGAAACAGGCTTCAAAATAATTCTGTGGGATGAGGAATGTCTTCTAACATGCAACTCCCGTCAAAAGAGTTCTCACAGGACATGCTATTTCAGTGACTTCTGATGTATGAGCCAAATAGGAAAGAAGATACTTATTTATCTCAGTTTCATGATATGAAGGAGTATGCCAGACCATGTGCTGCTGCTAACCACAGTTAGCAGGTGAGCTGCAGATGAACCTCAAGGTTCATCTTTTACAACACTTTCTTAGCAGGTTTCATACCATATCCTTAATTCTTTTCTTGTTTGACACATGTCTGAACGCATGGCAGTCAGAATTCTGCCCATGCCCTTTACCTGTCTTTTTTCACTACTTTCCATAACTAAGTTTTAATTAGCATAGCATTTCTTAAAAAATATGTTAATTCCGTGGTATCCAGTAACTTTTACTACTGCATTCTACTTTTATGCAACTGAGCCTACCAAAGTTGCTGAAACTGGACAATTTTACAATGCAATTATAAATTACCTTGTCTCCTGGGTACCCCTGGTCTCCTGGCTCTCCTGCAAGGCCATGTTCACCCTAAACAACATATTATTTTATACAAACATATGTATGTGGCTTAAAATTGGGTGGTTATCATAATTAGAGAGCGAGAAAGATGAATTCGATATTTAGCATTTAAAATTAACACAGATCTTTGAATGACAATGCAAGATGTTGCACTGAAGCACCCCCTCCAGGAAAGCCTATAGACACAGCACTGGATGTTGTTATGCCCAGTAGTAAGTGCTCTGTCAAGAAGTAAGTTTGTCTAAAATACCAGACTAAGACTGAAGTAATTTTCAAAAATAAAAGTCAGAAGAAAAAAAGAAATCCAAAGGAAAAAGGGAACATTTTGTCAAGTACATTATTTTGCTCAAGATGAAGTCTGAGGAACTATATATCTCTAAGATAATGGAAATATTTAAATCACCTTATCACCTTTCATTCCAGGCTGTCCCACACTCCCTGGGAGACCCTATTAAAATGAAGACACAAAAATGCAGTGTTTGTCTATAATGTGGAAAGCAGCATAGGTACCAGGCTGTGAGATTGTTTAGCATCATACCATAGGCCCTGGGATTCCTGATGGTCCACTTGGTCCTGCTGGCCCAATGCCTCCCTGTAAGACACCAAGAAAGGACTACATTTAATGAAATGGAGTAATTTAAAGACTGGTAACAGAATGTGGCATGTTCTGCACCACAGAGAGAAACCACAATCTTTTTCAGGCTAATTTCCTGGGCCGAGGGAGAGGAGAATCCATACTATAAACCTTCCACCTTTATAGTTCTCAACATCATGAGCAGAAACAAGGGAAACCAAACTTCCCTCTTTTCCTGTAGATTATGTATTCAAGAGAAGACAGCAGTGCATTAGGCAATGCAGAATAAGGGAGCTTTCCTCTGCACCACAGCTGCACATCTGGTGGCTGTTCCCTCTGTCCTTAGGGTTACGTGACATCACTACTCGCCGTAAAATAATTCCTTTAAGCCGAATTTGATGCTACCATCAGTAGTGTATTGATGATACCATACTTATGATAACAATAGGATTGATTGAAAAATCAGAGGGACACTGAATTGGGAACTCTACCTTACAAAAGTAAGGGGAAGACGTTCCAAACCAGCTTTACAAAATGCAGGTTGATGAAACTCCTGTCACAGTCTCCAGAGATACTGTCTGACCTAATTAACAATGAACAGGAACTACACAAATATAAAACTGAAAAATTATCTCACTGATAAGAAGAGGGTTGAACTAGTAAGTCTGTCAGTTTCTGCAACATTTCCATATGCTTATCAGTTTGGTTAAAACTTGCTGATAGACAGAGAACTAAAATTACTTCAGCTACATAAAAGCGTACCTTTTCCGCCATTTCTATGTGACAAGTGAAACTAAAACCAAATTGCTTTTACATGTAAAAAAATAAGATACCAGAAAAGGAAAACTAATGCTTCCTAGTATTAGGTCGGGTTTTGGCTGGGTTTTCAGTTGGTTTTTGTTTGGGGTTTTTTGTTGTTTGTTTTTTTTTTTTAAAGGAAAAAAAGAAAAGCTAGTTCTGATAATGGTAGTCAAATTTTCTGGAAGTCTTCATCTTATTAGAACTCATGGCCTTGCAAGTCCTAGGAGACTGACTGCTCAGCCAGCCAAAACCCTGAACTTGGCAACAGCTTCATGTATTGAAAAAATCATGGAAGGAAGGAATTCTTGGACTCAGCTTGCTGATGCTGCTCACTTTGCCATTGTTCTCATGGCCAAACACAAAAATATAATTAGCTCTTGACACTGCATACAGCTGGGCTGGACAAGCTACTTGAATTAATGCTGTTAGTTTCTGCCAGAATAATATATTTAATCTCACATTCAATATTGCAATAATAGGAACAGTATAATGTGTTATAATTGACTTAGTCTTTTAGATCCATAAGATCTATTAAGCTGTCAGAAGGATGCACAATGACCCTACCTTTACGGAGCCACATTTCTGCATCATAAGCACCTGTTCATACGTATCTCCGTTCACACATTTGTCACCCCAAGCACTAAGCTCTAAGACCAGAAACTCATTTGCCAAATTATTTCTGCCTCCAAAAATGTTGGGTTTTGGCATATATACATATACCTCAGCAACAAACACACAAGTGTAGAGATCAAAGGAGCTTCCTGTTTCATAAAAGACTCCTAATTCCTTGCAGTCAAATGGAGGTGCAGGAGATGACAAAGTTTCCAAGAGCTCTGGGGGTCAAACTCTAATTCCAACAAAAGATGTGAATATCACAACACTCCCTGTAGAAGTCCTGTTCCAAAGTTGCCACACTGCAAAAAATAAACACTATACACAGGAAGATTCAGCTTAGTAATTGTACATAATGAAGAAAGAAACACCAGTTTCTATGCTTTGCTTTCTTGTCTTTGAATACAAATTATGCAGAGCACATGGGCACGTAGTCACTGCTCTTTCATACAGCTGGACTGTGCAAAAGAGTCCCACATATAAACAAGAGGTGGCACGCCACTCAAATGGAGTTCACAGGCAAAACAACTATTGAACTACTGATTGTGTGCTGGCCAAATCTAAACATGCCACAACTTTTAATTTTTACTTTTTCTTTCTCTCCCTAAGAAATAGCTCTCATTATGGTTATATTTTGGCTATGTACAAGTATAAAAGGCTTTGGACTACTGATTGAAAACAATTTCTATTTCACTAAAAATTATTGACACTCAATCTCTCTGTATAAGTGACTGCGACTCAGCAACATGGCAAACAGAGTTTTGACCATGTAAACATTTATGCTTAAGAATTCTAGGAAGGGCTAAACTGCTGACTATGTTTTAGTCCAAACAATCAGTAACAGTATCTTTGTAGTAGTAGTATGTAGTAGTTTTTAAAAATCTCAGATACATTTGTACAATTATCGAAGTCCTTGAGATAAAATTCCAAATACGGTCACATAAGAAAGAAAAGCAAACTACAATTCAAACCAAATTCTCAGGAGTACCACCTCTAGTCTCACGAGTGGTTCAATTGGCTCAAATATGTCAACTGACAAGAACACAATGAGTCATGTTTGCATTATGAAGGCTGGAAGCCACAGGCGTTCCTTGACAAAACTTCTGTGTCTTCACTATAGCAATGCCATAACAACCCCAATCAGGCAGCAAGGGACTTCTTACAGGAATATTTTTTGTTATGAACGTATCATTAAAAAGATAATAATAATGGAACTCAACTGTCATACTTCAAAGGAAAAGTTGCGTGACCATCAGTGTAAACTAACAAACTTATCAAGAATGATTCAGATCTCCAGATATCAAAAAAAACCCCAACCACTGGAGACAATCATGGTTTTCTTAATTCAAGTGTAAACATACTATTTTCTCCCACATGTTATAAACTATGAACATGGCTGGGAAATCAGCCTTGAGTGAGCCAACATCAAGAATCAAATCCAGGTCCTCTATCAGTAAACACATGAATTACTTAAAATAAGGGAGTAAGACGACTACATGGTATGAAAGCATAGCCTTTACTGTGAGTCCACCTCCCACAGGACTCATTCATGTCACAGAATTTCTCTGGCATAACTCTACTTGTACAACGACAGCTTGCAAGTCCATAATGAGTATTAACCTTATTCTAAAACCATAAAACATTTTTTGAATATGATACTGTATACAAGATAAAGTAATTTTGCTTAGGAATTAATTCTGCTTAGAATTTGGTAGCCATATACAAGAATGAATGAGGGCTGTAGATGTTGAAATGTTTGAAAGTATTGCACTTTTTCAAAGAATCATGCTGACTTTATGGGTATAAACTAGCAAACTTGGTTATTTCAAACAAAAACCACAGACACATCAGATTGGAAATAAACGTACAAATCTAAACCAATTACAGACATCATCCATACCAGCAATAAGACAGCAGATTTTAGAATGATTTCAATTAAAATCATGGCTAACTATCCCAAAATCTGGATTCTTATATTTGTTTTTATTATTTCACAAACATACAAGACAAATATTCTAATGATGTCATAGCAAAGTAGTAAAAGTGTACTCACTCTTAGTCCTGGAAATCCAGGAGGACCAACACCACCAACAATTCCCTTCAAAGAAAATTAATTTTAGATTATCTGAATTTTACCATTTTAAAAAATACCTAGTGATAAAAGTGATCTGCAAAGCAAGTCAATTGAGATTTTTATAGCAAGTTCCTGAAGAATGACAGCTTATCACTCTATAGGGAACATGCTTATTAAAATCCCTGATTGTGGAATTAGATCTCAAATTATTTGCATCGCAAAATCGTTCCTGCATTATCAAGGAATATGAAATTTGTTACCATGATGTTTAAAGTGGGAAGAAGATGATAAAAAATTTTTTTTTTGATGGAAAACGCCCACCATGAGAATTTATGAAGTTTCCTTTGAAACATAAATAGAACACCAGCTCAGTTCATAGAAAGACCTTTGCAAATGAAAGGGTACACTCTCTTTATGAAAAATTTTTTCCTTGATACAAACTACAGTATTTGTACTTTACGCAGAAGTAAAAGTCAATGGTACTCTACTACTGCCCCTGTTGCACTGAAGTTTAGCTCAGCAGAGGCTAAAATTCTGACTACAGAAAACAGATGCCAAGTCTCTTTGTCGTGTGTGTGAAAGGGGTATTACAGCTCTCCAGGCCAGCATGCTTCGTGCAGGCTGTCCCAACACCTAAGACCTGCTTCTCAATGAAAATCATACATAGGATTCACCGCAGCCCGCCAGCCTGCACTGTGAAGGGGAACTTTTATGCAAGCAAATCTGAGCCCATTCTGAAGCTGTCCAGCAGGGCACAGCTGCTGCGCATGGCAGAGGACACCTTTGTGCTCTCCTACCTCCTTGGGTGCCTAGGCACCTGCTCCAACCTGGTCCAAACTAACCCCAGAGGAAGCTGGATGCTCTAGCAACATCCTCCAAGGCAGGCTGACATCCTCAGAGAATTGAGAGGGTGTTGTAGAAATGAAGGTATTGCTCTGTTAAGCAGAAGAAATTAGGCATGGACACAAGTGTCATTAGTGTCAAGTCAGCACATGGGAAGAACTGTCTTCCCTGCAAGTTCCTGCCACCACAGGCCTCCCAGGCAGTCCCTGCTCCCCACTGCCAGCTCACAAACAGGCTCTGTAAATATCTCGTTAGCATTGCAGCCCCCCGCAGCTGCAGCTCTGGCCTCTTGCCTGAACAAGCCCTGCAGGGCTGTTTTTGGGGAGGAGGGGAGAGGGGTTGCTGCCTGCCGGAGAAGGCAGTAGGATCAGCAGCTGTCTTGGCAGATTAGGAGGAACTTGTTTGCAAATACTTGTGTTAAAACAGGCTCCTTCGTAAAGCGCAAGGCTGTAATTTCAGATCCAGGCTGAGTTTGTTTCTACTAAAAGTACTGTTGCTCTGCAGATCTTGTGGAAAGCGTCTATCTACTTTATCAGGGAAGGAGGGAAATGAAGAACTCACCTTTTTATATAATTTGCAAAGTAGCTGGTAACACTCGCAACCCCTCAGAGGGCTTTCAAGACGAAAAGCACCATACTGACATCAGCTGACATTCCCACAAAGGAAACTTCGCCTCCGGGACCAGAAATGCAAAATAATTCTTTCCCCATGTTCCAAAATGTTGACACCCAGCATCAATAACCCACCAGTACAATTCACCTAAGGTTTTCTAACGTAAGTTTCCAAGACGTGTCAGGAAAGCCCAGGTCTTCAGAAAGGAGACCATCTCTGCCCAGTTGCTGACTCTGGTCCATATCAGAACAATCTTTACACACAAACTGATAGCAGTTTCTAAAGGAGCATCCAACAATAAAAGCAGATTCAAACCAGCTGCTCTTTGCTTATTGCTGTTCACTTATCTGGCCCAAAGCCCTTTCATTGGTTTCTCATATCAAAGGAAACCTGAGTTTGGAGTCTGCAGCCAGAGCTTCCCTACAAATACAGCAAGACAGCAAAGCTCCTTTGAGGGCAGCCAGTGAAGTGACATGACTGTGTGACAGTTTGAATACCATACCATGAGAGCATTTTAGCCTGCATATGTTGCCAAGGACAAAGCTGTTATCATACTGATTATAATGCACTAAATGACATGTTAGCATAACTGTGTTCAGTAACAGTTCAAAGGATTAAATCAACTATCAAATGCATAAACATACGAGAACTAAGGCTTTGGCACGCACGCAGAATCCCATTTTGCTAAGGTGATCTTAGAATAATGGTTTAAATAAACATCACAGTCATATCCAATGCAAGAATTTTTGAAGACAAAGCATTCATCAGCAATGCAATGAGGACAGCAAGACATCTGATTCTCAAGGTAGTCAGCATATGCAGCAGTAGAAACTCTGTTCTCTCAGCAGCTTTCTTCTTTTCTCTCTCTCTTTTTGTACCACTGCTTATTACAGTACTATCCTAGAAATTGTCTTGTAAAAGTAAGAGTCCAAAATTTTTCTGTGGACTTCAAGACACTGCTTTTGAGGCAAAATTCTTCCTTCCATTTGGGAGTGGAGTCAATACTGACTGTTAAAAATTTTACCATGTTAATGAATACACAATTCAATACTTACAGGATTCCCATCTGGTCCAGGGGGGCCTCTGTTTCCAAAGTCACCTGGAAAACCCTAAAGCAGAAGAGAGAAAACTTGTTCTTTATTATTCAAGACACAGAGGTTGGTCTGAACACTGAATTCCTATAGGTATTAGAAATTAGGACATCAGCAAGTGGATTCACGGAGATGGAAGATTGGGAGAAGCAGAAGGTTTCAGCTGCACAGTTCAAATGAATGGAATAGAATAGGGGTATTTGTCTCTTAAAATCAATCAGAAAAGATGTAACTATACATAATATAAGCAGAGGGCAAAATCAGATGACTGAATGCCTTAAGAGCAATATTAAACAAGCATTATTTGAATTGTTTGCTTGGAGTGTCTTTTCATATTTAGTATTTTTACTTCAAATATTTTTTTCCTGTTACCTACGTCATTTACTGAAATGTCAGTCTTGTTCTCTCCTTACTCTTCCCCAAATATTAATGGTTGCAGTCTCAGGTGTGACATGTTTATCAGAAATCAAATGTTCCATCTTTCTGGCACAACACTGTCCTTATCAATGCGAACACTTGCCTTAGTCTGTATCTAGAGAAAACAGTAACTCAAACAGGACATAGAAAAGCCTCATTTATTTTATCAGAGTTTTGACTTCAGAAACTAGATTATCAGCACAGGAAAGAAATCTTCCTGGCCAAGTCAAGCATCGACGTTTCAACCAGAATTTCCATTTCTTGACTGAGAAGCAAAACGAAATGGAAATCCACCACTTCAGTGGCTCCAAACTTTCTTGCTTCTTCTCAGGGTTTCACAGATTGTTTTAATTCTTGCTGATGTTGCTTACCGTAGAAGCATGTGAGTTGCTGGGGAAAAGTGGTTTGGTTTTTAAAAATTAATTTTTATCTGTGTACTATTGCCAGACAGATCTCACTACTTCTCTGAGTGCGCCACGCGAAGCTAATCGCAAACTCACGCTATTAGCATGAGGAAGCGCCATCCAATACTTTCATGATGCCTGTCACTATCTAAAGTTAGGAGAAAGGATGAAGCACAGACCTCCAGAGAAGTCAACATGCTTTTTAATTACATTGTAAGGTCCACAAAAGAGCCTATCAAAAATTTTGCAGAATACCAAGCTGGAAAGGGATTCTGCCTGGAAAAAATCAAAGCTAAGGCACTCAGAGGAAAGAGACCTTTCCTGGAACTGAGAAATCTTGCACAGTGTTAGAGTACCAAGATAAAGGAGAGGTGCATTGACCTCAAGATATCAGCTGCAAAGCACCAGAGCACTACTAGTCCTTTTCCATGGGGAAAAGGAGCAAATTTCATCCTTACAATAATTTTTACATTAAATACTCTTGTCTTTTCAATGGCTGAATGTCTTTTTACCCCTCCATGTGTACTAGGAACAGTACTTTGAGGCATTAACCTTTCACCTCCGTAAGACTGAGTTCAGACCTGCTGCAGGTCAAATGTACAATTCATTTGGCCTTTTTAATCCACTTTATTTGGAGGACATCCACATAGCTGTCCAGCTTAGGACTCAGTATAGCAGTGTCTTTCCTTAATGGAATGGAGGATATTCATCACCATACAACATTATACGAAGAGCAGTCAGGAAGACAACATAAAACTGCGGCAAGGAGGTGGAAAAATCATAGCATAAACCGAAGTAGTTGAAGCACTGCTTAAACCGTATTTGGATTTAGTAATAACTTAAACCAAAATTCTATAACAATTAGTGCAACTTTTTATGTGTGTGTATACATATGCGCACACACTGCTAAAACAGTATGAAACAATCTAATAGGCTCTTAATTCCCATCATGATGCATGACACGTATGTGAATTAATATGAGACACGCTTAACATTCCCTGTACCATTTTCTGGATTGAATTTGGTTGGAATTTTTTCCTGCATTCTCCTACAGCTTCAGGAAAGCAAAAAGATAGGAATGCCTCTCAACAATGAAATTTTTATTCAGGATTGAATCATGAAACTCACAAATAAGAATCTATAGCCATAACTCTAAGATCTGACAGTACAGGTCTTTATAGGGTTACTGTGTTATCACTTAAACAGTAGAGGTTGATAGATTAATGGTCAATAAAGCAGATTTCATTGATTCTCAACCCGTATGTTGGCCAAGTTTTTGCACAATTCTGAAAACTTATTGTAAAATTTCACAGATACAAAATGGGTATTTGACATTGCCTATGATGTTAAAAGCTACCAGCTGACAGAATGTAGACAAGGACTAATTTACTACCCTTTCCTTAATAGCATAATAATTTGGTTGTACTGCCTACCATTGGTAGATGTTGGAAGAGGCAGAATTGCCATAACATACACAAATATAATTTTTTTAAAAAAAACACAAAAGTGAAATGGAGGATGCAATGGGACAGTTTTACCAGTCACCAGATCATAGACACAGGTCACAGGTGACAGTTTATATACAGCAGGAACCCAGCATACCATGATTTATGAAAGGGACAGATTACCCACAGTCATCATAATCCCATTCTCAACAGCATGCGTCTTCTAACTGATGCTGATAAAACTATCTTAGTAAGTAGAAAAGTGAAAGAAAAACGTAGCAGAGAACAACAGTCAGAAAAGTCTAAAATTTGAAGTAATATAATACTACTGTACAAGTGTTATTACATCATTATTGTTTAACATTACTATAAAGCATACAAAGGATGACCATTCATAATTTTAGTATAACACAGAACCTGAACTGTTTTTACAGTTATAATGGACTTGACTAATAAATTCTTGATATAATTTACAAAGTCTGTTCTGTCAGATTGACTACTGGTTGCCACTAAACCCATATAGAATAAAAGTATGTAAAAATATTCCCCCAAATGAGGTCAAAGTAAGTATGCAAAAAACACTATGCATCATACTAACAGGGCAGACAATGCATTAAAAATGCTGCAGAACTAGCCAAATTTCATATTACAAGCTTACAATGGAAAGAAATCAGTAACATATGCTGTTACTATGAATTATTTTCTTTAAAGAATATTGTATGCAAAACAAATCTAAAATTCAAACAAATCCTCACACTATAACCTTCATAATAAAGAATAGTTTGTTCCATTTCAAATATGCCAGAGATATCGCAAATATGAATAACTATTCAATAAATCTGCTAAGTAGTAGCATTTTGAATTTTAAGTGTACAATCCCTTGTACAATCCACTTTTCTTATACTTTAATATTGCTTTCCAAAAATGAGATCATATTTGGGATCGGTTTTCTTTCAGAAGGATCTCTGCCAGTCAGACAGGTGGTTTTTGCCCCAAGAATTATTACTGACAGAAGTTTTATCCAAAAAAATAAGTTGCATCTTGGAACACAAGGGGAGGAGCCTGATGTAAGGCACAATGTAATTCCCGTGACAAATTTCCTCCAGTGACAGTGCCCTGCACCAAAGCATCAGAGTTGTTAACTTGGGGACACTGTGTTGAAAGATGTTGTGATCACAGCTATCATTGTCTGGGGTTAAAATAACACACATTCTCCAAGCTTGTGATCCAGCAAAGTACTTCAAGACAGGTTCCCATGCAATTGCTGTCCTGGCTGGGTCCCTATGTTAGTAGCCTTTAGTCAAATAAGTACTTTATAGATCACAGAAAGAATTTGGAATGAACTTTGGGATTGAGGAAATGACATTACAGAAGAGTCAGTACTGAATGAAGGCAATCACGGACATTGTGCACAAGTGCTTTTGGTGCTGTCACCTATGTGAAACCTCTCTTAATTGATTTATATAAATAAAAGTCCGTATCGTAAGGAGCATAACCCAGCACTGATAGAATATGCATTGCTATTGTAAATTAAAATAACTGCTTACCACGGCACGCAGAGGACTAACTATTAAGGACTGAAACAAACTACAACACTGGCAATCAGAAGCCTCAGTGAAACCTGCCTGATCCACCTGAGGATGAAATTATAACGCAAAACGTGTTTTCAGAGTATCCTGCTGTAACCTCCTTTCTTTTACACACTAAGCACAACCAAACCTTTGCTTTCTGTCCAGGTTCTCCTTTTTTGGCTGGTATTAGGTCTTACAGAAAACAAAACATAATTAAACAGAACCCTTCACAACTTTCACAGCATACACCAAGGGTCAAACAGTGGTAATGACACTACCGATGAACAAACTAGTTCAACACGCTAGCTGAAAGCCATCTGAAACACTGAGCGCAACTGAGTACATGACTGCGGAATGCTATCGCAGTTACCAACCTCAAACCACAAGCAAGTTAAAATTGGAAACTCCTGAATAGCTTCAAAGACCTAAAATAATAAGGTTGCAGCAGAAAACAAAACACTTGGCATTGAAGACATACCACAGGAAATATGTAAACCTTGATAATGTATACTTGGCAGTTGTAGAAAGCTGTAGAAAGCTGTTGAGGACAGCTTTAATTTACCATAGTCCAGAAATATCAGACATGAAAAGCAGCTGATTTGCATTCAAAACACCAAAATCAGACTTATGAAACTTGCATCATATCTGTACCTTGTGCTAACACTAATTTAACAGAATATATTTATGTCCTTCTGTCACCTTTTAACCCTCAGGTAGCTGATATCAGTAACCAGCAGGCTCGTCACGTTAAGCGTTCCTCACTTCCGCACACTTGGTAGTTATAACCTGCACAGCATTTGCAGTATTGCAAAGTACTAATTGGAAACAATAAAAAAGCCACCTATAGAAAAAATAAAACTAACATTTCTCAGATCATTGAAGTTATGGGTGAATTACAGATGCATGTACATCAGCAGCAGAAATTATAACAAGCATTTGAAGCTTTACCTGTCTTCCTTTAGGACCTCTTCTTCCACGGGAGCCTGGGATGCCCTGAAAAAGAAATAACCCATCACAAGTAGGTTTTCTTTTCAATAGCTTAAATTGAAGTAACTAAACCTGCATTTGATTGGAAAAGACCATGTGAGGAGAAGCACCATTAAAAAATATTGAGCAAAGAATCATAGAAGACAATGTCCTGTAACAGGGGGAGTAGAAACAAACTTTGCTTGTCTTTACTGTGGCCACATCAGAACAACTACGAAGGGCCATACTCCGCTTCCATCAAAGCACATGGCCAGACACCCTTTGTGCACAAGAGCAGCAAGAAAAAGCTCAAGCACAGTGACAGAGATTAAGATTTCCATTATTAGTTTTTTTGCAAACATCATCTGACAGCTGGCAAATATTAATTATTGACTGAAGAAAATTGCTTCAATGAGATATACTCATTATGGACCTTGGTGGTAAGAAAAAAAAAAATCACTAATCCTAGCAGCTCTTGACTAAATTCAAATAATGATTTACAGCTGCTCACCATTTAACTAGAGCACCAGTGCATTCCATTGATTAGACTAATTAGAGATGACCTATTTATTTAATTTTCTCCACATCAATTTTGCTTTTAGACAAAGACTCAAATGAATGGTTATACCTTGTACATTTTTCCCCATTCTAACACATATTGCATTACCACCCAAACATCGATATTTTATTAATGTTCCATCCAACCTACCCTTTCTCCTTCAGGTCCTGGTTGTCCTGCCACTCCTGGAGGTCCAATGAAACCCTGAAAACATAAGAACAATTCTTGATTACATGGCTGCTTCCCACCAACACTGCTTGTTCCTCAGTATTGGCCATCCACATGCTCAAGATCCAGGGATTAATTTCAGGCTCACTTACATGTGACTAGGATTTACTCTTCAACCAACAGCAGGAACAATTTCCTACTATAAAGGTATAGAATCTGTTAATAAAGTAGCAGTAAGGAAGTGTTCCAATAAGAAAAAGTTGCATCAGAGATCTTATTTATTAGAATAAATGAAACGTGAAAAAGCTACTGAAGTTAACCTTGAATTCATGAAATACATCAGAAAAGATGTTCTCATCTCTAATAACACTGTGTGATCACTGCTATATGCAAGAGTCCTAGAAAGTTTGCCTTGTCATAAGCAGAATGTTTTTCTTAAAGTTCAGTCACAATGCATTCCTCTGCCACCTTCCCTTCAGAAAGTCAGAAATATATCCTCTGATACAACCAGTTGTGTGAACACAGAAACATGCTGTGGGCACAGCAGAAACGACAGTACAATTTACAAAGATAGGACTATAGATGGATTCTGCACTATTAGATTAAAACTGAGGTTGGAACAAAAATATTACTAAAAAGAATCCCTTGCTTTCATCTCTCTCCAGTCCTCCGATTGTAACGATTCGAGTTTTGGGGGCTGCTTTTGTTTTTGGTTTGTTTGGGGTTTTTTTTGGTTTGTTTTTTTAAATTATGAAAGACTGTCCATGTTGTCATCCAGCCCTAATGAGGGTAAGGAAAACACAGGCACTTTGTTACTCTACAGTTTCTTAAAAGAGCTGAGAGAGTATAGTTTGATTGCAGGAATATTCTAAACTTAAAGCTCTAAAGGTACTTCATATTATGTTGCTGTACACCTCCACGGCACAGTAGTATGTCTCAACAGGGTTGCATCATCGTTTTTATTGGAAGTTACTTGTAGAATCCATATACAGGACTTAGCCTTAAGACCTGACAGGTGTTTTTCCCTAAAATTACTCATGTTGGCCATTTTTAGCTTTGTGTAAACAGAATAGTAGTAACTTTTCAGGAAATGACTGGGATCACTTAAGGTCTTGTTGGCTAAGAGGAGAATGAGACAAAAATGCATTGAGAACCACTGAGCAAAAATAAACCAAAGAAATGTAAAAGATACAATCCCTGAGGGTGCAATATTTGTTGGCATTTGATTCTGACAAACTAATTTTTTCCATCGCTGTAATGAAAATTAAGATCAAAAAACACCACCCCCAAAACACAGACATGTTTAAGAAGCTGCTGCAGGTAAAGGCTTCTAGTAACCTCATTTAAAAAAAAAAACAAACAAAAAACAACAAAAAACCCAGGACAATAGAAAAATCTAGCAATGCAATAAGATTATTTCAATAGATACTTGAGCACACAGCACGATGCTCAGCATGAGCTGAGGGCCTGAAAACACCTAGCAAAAGGCTCCTTCAAATCCTAGGTGTAACCAGCAACATGCAAGTTTCTGGAAACCCATGTCTACTGCCCGATTGTGAGAGTCAGTCTGAAAAAATACTTATACAAGCATGTGTAGGCATGCACATGCACCCATTACAGAAGCCAAAATACAAAACAAACAAAGAAATCATTAAAAGCAAACCTTGAATCAGCAGAGCATTAAGAGCCTTCAGTCCCTGGGATACACATGACTACAACTGAACCATTCTAAAGATCTCAGGGTCACTTTTACGGTTCTATGTGACCAGACGGTTTCCCTTTATCAATTTCTGTAGCTGTTACAGACTGCAAATGCCAGATCCATCTGCCTTCTTGACAGCTTCCATTATGGAAATAACGCTTCGGGCAGGAAACGTCCACTCCTCTTCACTCCCAGCTCTCACACCCCCACATTCAGTACGGCTGTCCTTCTCTGTCTGCATGCATTCCAAGTGAGAGGAAGGGCAACAGTGTAAGACTGCTCCATTCTGCTCACCATGAGGAAAAAAAATTACATCCTTAAATGTATTTTGAGAGAAATACTATGCTGTTTTGCAGGTTCTGTGATGACAGAGTGGCTCAAGCAGGCATACAACTGGCACAGCAGAATGAACATCCTCATCCTTTTTCTTATGTACGGATAAAAATAAACATGCAAGTCAAAATGCTTAAAATGTTTACTTACTCTCACACCTTTAGGACCTGGGTTACCTTCTGGTCCAGCTAAACCCTAATACAAAAAGAGAAGGGTTGTACTTAATTTTTAAAAAAACAGATATGCACTATTTAAAATAATTGTAACAGTATTTGTTAAGTATAAACTGGCAATACATTCTTAAAATGATTAGGATTGTTAAAATGATTAGGACTGTCCCCCTGTACTCGGCTCTGGTGAGGCCTCACCTTGAGTACTGTGTCCAGTTTTGGGCCCCTCAATACAAGAAGGACATTGAGCTGCTGGAGCGTGTCCAGAGAAGGGCAACAAAACTGGTGAAGGGGCTGGAGCACAGGTCTTATGAGGAGCGGATGAAGGAATTGGGCTTGTTTAGTCTGGAGAAGAGGAGGCTCAGGGGAGACCTGATCACTCTCTACAACTACCTGAAAGGAAGTTGTAGTGAGGAGGGTGTCGATCTCTTCTCCCAAGTAACAAGCAACAGGACAAGAGGGAATGGCCTCAAGCTGCGTCAGGGGAGGTTTAGGTTGGATATTAGGAAAAAATTCTTCGTGGAAAGAGTAGTGAGGTATTGGAACAGATTGCCCAGAGAGGTGGTTGAATCGCCATCCCTGGAGACATTCAAAAAACGTGTAGATGTGGCGCTCCAGGACATGATCTAGCAGGCATGGTGGTGTTAGGTTGATGGTTGGACTTGATGATCTCAGAGGTCCTTTCCAACCTCAGTGATTCTATGATTGAAGAGGGGTGACATCAAGCAGTCCCCTGGGACCATGCTCAGAAAGGTCTCCCATTAATGCATGGCTGAAACTTAGACAATGACTGAAGCTTCCTTTACATTAAAATTATACCTTTTGGAAGGAAATTTTTTTTCCAGAACCAGTGATCTGACATTACAGTGACATAATTTCACAGGATTGTTCATAAGCTTTTATATTTGGACACACTTCCAATTATTTTCAAGCCAATGTCAGAATAGAATACGTAGTGCAAATGCTCTAAACACTTGCTGTGATTCAACACAAACATGCTCTCATCCATTACTACATAAAATATTGTAATGGAATTTTAAAATACATAGCCATTATAAACCTAACCCAATAAAATGCTGAAGTATTGGTCAAAATCACCCTTTAAACAGACACAAAACCACAAAGCCAATTGTTGCGTTTGGCTTATATAGCTTTACATGGGGAAAATAATGAATGTTTCTACTTTGTCTTGTTTTTATTACTGGACTGAGGTAGCTGTTAGCTTATATGTAAATTAAAAAATAAAATCAATATTTTATATAAATGTTTTTGTTTACAGAAAGCTGCTTTCTGGCTTTATTGGTTCTCCTCAAATATCTTAAAGCAGGGCGGGGGGATCTTTTAATGCTCTGTTTCCCTAAAGGGCTGAAGAAATAGTTTCAGCAGTGAAATAAATACATTGGGGAAAATCAGGAGGAACTACACTAGAATAGGCAGTTTCTTATTGCTTCCAGACTTGAAATAGAAGGATACACAAGAGAGTTATGGAGGAGCGTAGTGGTTTGACATTCAGAACTTTGATAATGTCATTTATGTATTCCAGAATGGTACAGCGTTACTGCATCTAACCCACCCAAGTTTAAAAGCCACAAGACTCAACATTACCTAAAGGGCACTACCTGAGAGAGATGTTTGTTTCAAGGACACATGGTGGGATGGAAACACATATATTTATACTATTAGTATTTCCAAAAGATTTAGATATGGTACTTTCGAAAAGTACAAACAAGAAAAAAACCAAAACAGCAAAGACATTAGTGTAGTTACTGCACCTGCCTGCCAGGGTAACCAACTGCACCAGTGTTGCCAGCCATTCCTGGAATTCCCTAAATGGAAAAAGAGGTGAGGGAAGAAAAAAAAAAAGACACCACCCAAACATTAAACCAGATTCAATGTCATGTTTTGGAGTTTGTTTTATCATTTAACACCTAGTCATATGACACAGCTTAAGCTTATGGAAAAATTGCTTTTTAAGCAAGTTACACAGCAACACCCTAAGCTTTACTCATCATACATGACTAACTCCACCAATTTCAGTTACATATCCTCTAAAAAGCATTACAAGAAAAGTAGTCTAAGATTTTGTGAATTATAATAGTGCACCCCTTATTTCCATCATAAAAACATAGATGCTATTTCTAAAAAGGAATTGAGGAGGACTATAGGAGACAGGTCCTTATAAATGAAGTAACTGCGCTGGTCTTAGCTGTATTTCAACAAAAGCATTACATGTTTCATTAAAGAGTAATCCTTGTGTCCTTACAAAACCAAATGTCTTTGTTTCTTCTAGAATCAGGTCAACATAGCACTGGATTGGTATTAATGTACAGAACGTCTCTCCATCTTCTTCCTCCTAATCAAATCCTAAAGTCATCTTTGTTGTTGTTTCATTACTTAACATCTGTGCACCTGACTATTTTTTGAAAAATGTACTTTCTCAAATAGTGTCAAATGCCATGGCCCCATCACCAAGAGACAGGAGCTCCACCTACCTCTGCTCAATTTTATTTTAAAAAAGCCAAGTCCATAAATTGGCCACTCTCCCAGCCTGACCCTTCCATCCACTATCATTTGTCAGTGTTACCACAGTAATGGATGACGACTTCCTCTCTGAGCTGTTCACAGCTGATTTATGGTGAAACAGCAGTCTTAGGAAGTAGAGCTCAAGTGCAGATGCAAAATGCAGTTGCAATGTTTTTTCTTTAAATGAGCTGCCATTGAGATGATTCTGTCACCTGCTTTCAACCAGCAGTGATTCATCTTCTAATAGATGTTCTGTCCTGAAACTAGGATCCATAACCTCCTATTTTGGCTCAGCTGTACCTCAAAATATGCATTTATGAAAAAACTAAAAAAGCAGTAGAATCATTGCATTTACAAGTTTTTTTTAAAAAAATTTTTCCTTTGTTACCAGCTGTTAAAGGAGTTCCACAATTCACAAATTCAGAGGAATGTCTGTCCTCACTGTGCAAGCTTCTAAAAACTACAAACACAGGGTAGGTGCTACAGATGACAATAACTGGTCTAACTCATCACCTTCTTCAGCCAGGCCTGAAAATATCAGCTTTTAAGAACTATTTGCAAAATAAAACTCTCTCATCCAAAGTGTTCTCTTAAAAGTTATTTCAGAGTATTTTCTCAGTGATAATAATGAAGGAAAATAGTTACAGTAGCCATTTGAGAACACTGAGATATCAAACAGTTGCACTTCGCCAGCTTTCACATTCTTGAACATAAATTGCCTTTGAAGGAACTTATATGCTTGATTGCATGAATAACGAGCAGAATTACTTTTCAATGCAAGATTCACTTTTTTCCTTCCACAATAACTGATTACTTTTCACCTGTAACTTATTCAAAGACTGAAGTCACAGTCATCACAGAACAACACCCGTGGGCCTATAATAGAAATCACCACTCATTCAGCTAAGATTTGTGTATAAAACCCGTTAAAGTAACAGATGATGTTCATGAGTTTTCGTCTCCCTTCAGGTGTCTATCATCTGTTATAATCACCCTTTCCCTTTCAATGTCACCCAGAAGGCGGCTCATGCTTACATCTACTCTCCCATTAGGAGTCTTGTTAATGCAAATAATACACATCAGCAACTGAAAGTCTGAAATTTACATTCAGATTGCTTCTTGAACTGACATGGAAAGTGAGAAAAAGCACTAATTAACCACTCAATTTTCTACATGCCTGGAGATTTAAAACGCATTAAATCAGTAGAGGTTTTGAGCGAATCCAAACTGTGCCTCTAACAAGAGTTTTACACCAACCTCTGCCAAGCCAGTGTGGTAGTTGAAGAAAAACAAGCTGGTCTTCTCTATTTCATTTAGACCATTTTTTACCACACTGATCTCTAAAACAAAACTCTGAATTCTTGACGAAGAATAATCACATAATTCCTCAAGCGGTCAGAAATTTACACTGATTGCCTATACTGAACACTTACGTTGGATTATGCAGTCTTCTATCCTCAATTGTTCATCTACAGAGTATAGCGTACTGTGCTTTCATCACTCACCTGCTCACCGCGTGGCCCTCGCAGTCCCACATAACCCTTAAGACCCTGCAGAGAAACAGATATGTGAAAAACACAGGTAAATACACAAAATGGACCTTTTTTGCCTACTCCAAACTTCCTTTATAAAGAAAAAAAATTATCCAAACTTGTTTGCCTGCAGCATTAGTGTGGTTTACATTTAGCAGCTCATATGAAAGCTAAGAGAAAGGGAATAAGAAGTCTTCATGGTAGTTTAGACAATTCCAAGATATCAGCATGCTTAAGGACAGTTCCAGACTTGTACTCTTAAACGAATGAGTACACGGGATGCTGTCCCACATACAGCAGAAATTACTGCAGAAATACTTACACTGCTGAAACTGCAGAACTGGATTTGGTACAGTGCATTTCCCCATTCCAAATCCTTACCGCTACGCCCTTTCTGAACAAGCCAGTTCAGAGGAGGGGTATAAATAGAGGGTCTCCCCATACTACTCTAGGACGCTCTCAAGACAGACAGACCTTCTGGGACATGGTACATCTTTTTAAAATCAACATAGAACAAATTTCAGCCCTTATGCTATGAATTTATATCAGTAAGGAGAAGACCCTGTTCATCATCACAGAGATCTTCCCTGTGGTGCTGGAATCACGAAGCTGTCAAACTTTACTCCCTGCACATTGACAATTTCATGCGTATTGTAGGTCAAAGTAAAATAAAGAATTAAAAATAGAGCTGGAACCTGCCATCTGCACCAGTGCACTTGAAAGGGAACTTTCTTGGATGTCTTTACACTGTACTAAACATACCCAAACAAGCTGGCCGAAAAGGAAGGCTGTAACAGTTGCATGATTGATGCAGAAGCCAAGTGTCTGGTATCCACATCCCTTGCAAGTGGTACTGTGAATACGCAAGTTCCAAAAGCTGCAGCTTGAAAGAGAAAGACCAAAGCAATCCTCATTCTGGATAGAAATCTATCACAAAATTGGCCTCAAAGACATTGACTGAGTAGCAGGAGTGTCTTGGCTGATGTCAAACATCTGGCTGCCTTGCGGCATAATGATACTTACTAGTCAGTAGAGATTTGAGACCCACTGTAATAAGAAGTAATTCTGCAACTGATTCCAGCAGATCTGGTATCCCAAAGTTTTGGATAAGCTTCTGCATGACCACAGGAGTATTTCTGCATTAAATTAATTTTGTTATCATATACAAAATTGAAAGCTGGAATGATTTTGCTTTGTGATAATTTTAGATAATAGAAGAGAATGACATCTGTCAGGCTTCAAAATTTGCAGTTTTGCTATTATAGGCTTGCTTGAGTAATCTTGATCCAAAAGGGATGTACTCATTAAGAAACCCAAAGGTCTCATTTTCTCAAAACCCAACACAGCAGGTGTGTCCTTTCATTTTGCTAATCACACAGAGAGCACTGCCAGTTTGCAAAATTATAATGTATTCTGGCTTCAATCCTCTCCTGTAGCTTAAGTCTAAATTATTTATATACGTTATCTCGCATGTAAGAAAGCAGGTCTGCATTGCTGTTGGTGGGGAAGGGGGGAAGCAACAAAACACAGATAGTGAAGAGTTGATCTTGGATAAACCAGTTAATATGAAATATCCCAGTTTGCTATATTAATGCATGCCTAAACCCAAATTTTTTATTGAATTGCTAAAGCAGAACTAGAGATACCAGTATAAGCAAGTTACTCATCTTTAGCTTTCAAAATGTGTCAGAAAGCCATACAGTTCTTTACAGTCCCAGCCCACTCTATTTCATGAGTTGTATCCATTTCAGAATTTTATCCTCTCTCTATGCTTACACGACCAATTAAAGTAGGTGTTGCTAGAAGAGATCTCTCAGGAGTTTATTATTTCCATACAAGGAGGAAAGGAAAGCAAATGCTACTGTACACAGAAACACTCAAAGAGAAGTTTATCACAGTTTAGTTTCAAAGTGGGTCACTTTCGCTGATTAACACCTGCATGGACAGACTCAAAAGAAGGCACACAAGGAACTGCAAGACGAAGGAGGAGAACTAATTACTGGTGTGTATGAAAGATGAAAGTAAACAAGGCGAACACAAGTTCACATGCGCTGGTTTGCAAAATGAAATACTTCCCAATTTCTAATGAAGATTAATACTCTGATTTAAAAGTTCATTGTGGAAGAGAAGATTTTGAAGCTTCCCGTTACAGACTTCAGGCACACTATAAAAACACAGCAAGTTGCAAGAATACTGTGGTATGCGTGACAGAAAAATCTTTACCACCAATGAATACAACTCGGAAAAGACTTCACAGCAAGTTTAAGTGTCTGAAATCTACCATATGCCTAGCACGGAGGGACCCAGACTGAGTGAAGTCTGTATATAGCAAAATGCAAATGTTAAATCATAACAACAAAGACTGATCAAGTCTTTCCATCTTACTGGTGCTCGTTGTGCGTTTATTATTAAAATACATTCAGCACAACACCAGCAACTTTTCTAGAGAACCAAGAAGTTTCTGTAACCTCTAAAAATCAGTAGATGAACTGGTATAGCTAATGCTGCAACCATCAGCTACAGAGAGATATTAGTCTTTGAAAAGTGTCAGAAAAAAAAAAAATAATTCTGGGCATGAGGTAAGTCTAGCATATAAACAGATTTCCATGCACTGACACATGAGCCTTTGCAATGCTTCCTTAGCTCCACACTGTCACCGCATGGCATCCATTTCTGAAATACTACTTCATCCGCAAATCAAATGGTCTGGTTGGTTTGGTTTTCCCCCTCCATAGCTCTGTTCTATCTTGTTTGCTGATGTTTAATAACACAACTAAGACTTTACCTAGCATCTTGTAGCCCAAATAGCCTGGAAATGGAAATATCACTTACAAAAAAAAAGTCTATATATATAAAGATGGATCTTTTCTCCAATTCAGTAGAGAATTTTCTCTCTCAGAGTTAAAGTTTCCTCCTACTCAAGGAAAATTGCACTCTCTAGAAGTAGTAATGGGAGACACTTGGTACCATAATCTTAACACCACCAAAAGTACTGCTTTGAAATTTATCTATCTGCCTTACCCTTTACAGGATACAAAAGGAAATACAGAGCCCTCCTCAGGTTACAAACAAGTTTTTTCCTTCAACATGTCTTACCATATTATACTTTAGTATGTGATTTTATAGATCCAGATTCCTGTGAATTATTGTTATACACATATTAGATAGGGAATAAAGTTAGCCCAGAAAATGTAGCCAATCTTTTAAAAAAATCTTTTTCCAATGTCGTTGCAAAGTATCTGCAACCACACAGGCACTGCAGTCATTCTAATGGATTGGCATGATCCCTGGAAAGTTAATGCCCAGGAGTACTGTCCTCTGGCTGACGATCTACTCCCAGTACTCCAGGGCTAGCAGAGCCAGGTCCTTGCTCCTCTGCACAGTGAAGTAGGTCCTTTCTAGGGAGAGGATGGGGCTTCTGCTCTGTGAGGTCTCTGAACTGATATAAGGAAAGTTTTGAGAGCTCATTTAAAGATGGTCCTGTCAGGACAGCTCCAGATGCGATATCGTGCAACTGCCCTGGAAAAAGCACTCTCCTGAAACTAACCCTTATCCTCTGCTATTGCTTCTCTGCTTCAAAAGATGCCTGAAAGAAACAGGCCTCTAAAGACTTCATAAACATGCAATTTTCTGTGCTTATGTTAGAACAAATTTGGAGCCCTACCCCAAGCAAAACTTGACTTTTTATAGCATGTGCTACAGGCACGAGAAATATGTCATATTTTATATGCAACCACAAGGACACATACTCCAACACATGGCGCATAATGAAAAATAAAGTCAATCAAAATAACCTGTTCCCAGAATCCTGATTATTAACATACATTTGTTTTACTGTCTCACTAAAAGAACCCTATAGATTCTCAGCTTTTTATAAAGAAAAACATCATTTTGTAGTTCTAATCCAAAACAGTAGTTTATTAGTGCTGTTCTATTGCATTGAGGGCTTCAAAACCTCTTTTTTTTTAATTGGGGGATGGGGGTGGGTGTAAAATGAATCTTTCCAACAAACTCTTCTAATGTGATCTCAGATATTCAGAAAAACAGAACCAAAAGCACTTGGACCACAGCTTCTCAAAGTCATTCTGGTAAAAAAAGTGAAAATAATATGCACACTTGCCTCAAACTTCCACAACACATGCTTTTGTATAAGCACCAAATAACATTGCACATGAAGCTCAGAACCAGACAAATTCTGATTAGAAAACTTGTTAAAGTCAGTTTCCTCCACAGCTACCCTGGACTGGGGTGATCACTCCAGTGGAGGGCAGCAGGCATTGCAGAGCACCCTCCAGCTCTCCAAAGCCATTTACTCCAGTTAATGGGAAATACATAATTAATTCCATAAAGAAAAATCTCAAATTGCTAGGTCTTTCAGGAAAACACTGACAAAAGTCAATAGGACAAAAAGTAATTGCCATGAAATGAACATAGATTTGTATTACACTGTTAAAAATATCTGGAAGAACATTAGAGTTTTTATTCACTATTAAGTATCTCACTGTTTAGAAACTACTCAGTTAACACAAGCCAACTTTCAAAATCAAATAGAATTTGGGACATCATTAATCCATATGTAGGGTTTTTTCATCTTCCTTATTACCTAGATGAGAAAGAATATCAGAAATACGTTATTTATTCAATATTACAGCATTTCCCCAGTAGGACTGGGGTACTGTTGGGGGAAACAAAAAGGGAAGTACTTGATTTTTTTGCAGGTTTTTCTTGTAGCTAGTTTACTTCACAGCTACTTGTGCTCACATTCCTCTAAAAATAATTTCCAAGATCATAATGAGCTAACAACACATTTACTTTTTTGCATATATTGAAAAGCAATAACTAAAGATCAATTATTTAAAACACAATAAGTTGTGGGCTTGTCATTAAAAAACTAAGCGTGAAATAATTTTAACTGTTTACAGGTGTGGTGCTGTTCAAAAGCTGATATTCTTACAGTCTGGGTCAGGCAGAAGTTATCTTTAACATGGTTCTAGTTAGTGTCTTATGTGTACAACATGGAAATAGAGAATAAAATTTCCAGTGATCAAGTGAGCATGATTCTGCACAGAGTCTCTATCCCTCAGATAAGGAGTAAATTCTTGTGGCAGGAAGAGAGCATGATAGCCATAAGATTTTAATTTCCTTGCCCCCAAATGTCATTTCATAATCCAGAACAAGTGACAGCTGCTTCTCATCTGAAAAACTTTAACATAAAAACTACTTTGTTTTCTGGGTAAAACTACACACCTAATGAAATAAGAAAGCAGACTACTTAGGGAATCAAGGTGGCCCAAGATCATCAAAAGCTGTCACACAAGGTCACACAAAAGCTATCAGTGTCCAGGCTCATAGGTTAAGTTTCAACAGAGGAGATGCAAATTCTTGTCACAGCTATACATTTTCTCAGTTCATAGAGCTGCAGGCCATATGTTTGGCAAAATAAATTTCCACACTCCTCCTATATTTCTAATACTAAAAAAAATACCATGTTATGTAGCATCCAAAAGTGGAACTTCTTCCACCTGAGATTTATTTCAGCAATTCTGGCACATGTTTGGAAAAAAGCAAGTAATTCAGTGCAGAAATACTGAGCACTTGATCCCATGGAGCTTTTCCTATACTACAAAATACACAATACAGGAAAAGCAATAAAAAAACCTTCTTACTGAAAACTGAATACAAAAATGGCTGTATCTCAAAGACAAGCCCACTGTTCCTAGTACCGATTCTGTTCCAGCAGGGGCACGACACACCTTTTGAAGGACAATGACCTGAGCAGCTGTGATGTACATTCTTGTGTCATGACCTCACTTGATTTAATTACAAAGGATGGTTTTGCACTGTTGGCCCTGAAGCCTGACAGAGTAGACAGTCATAGTACCAACAGCGGGCCCCTAATGCTGTTCTGTCACCTCTCGACCATCAAACATCCATCGCCATGAACTTGAGCCAGGAAGGGTTACATGAAAATGACAACGGAATCTTACCTTCTGGCCTTTGATCCCAGGTGGGCCTGGAAAGCCTATGGGTCCTGAGTCACCCTGTACAATAAAAGCATCCAGAATCACTGTGTTTCACTGGAACAAGACACAGAGCTATTAACATGTAGGACTTCATATGCTCTCTGCAATCTTAGACATTTGGTATGAAACAGTAACTAATGTTTTATCAGGCATAGCTTATTTTATTTTTGAGGAAGAAAATGGAAAAGGCAACAGTTCCTCAGCTGCAACCACCCGGTGCAATGTGTATACTCCTGCATCACACAGCATGGCCAAGTCAATGGCTGGAAAGAACTTCACAACCTCACATTTACTTTTAGCCAACATAAATGGGAGTGAAGCAGCTATGCAATTCTTGAGGTAACCCTTCCCTCAGAAGCAAATGGTTACACTTCAAATTAATATATATCTTTAACTATTACTGTTTATTGTTTGTGTTTGTTATGCCAACAAACCCCAACCAGGAATCAGGACATCATTAAGCTATGTTCTGCATAAAACATGGCAACATGTACCTTGAGTTTCAGGCAGAAATGTATAGCTCACAAGACTATGATTAGATTGCCAAAAGCAAAAACTAGTTAGCTTAAAATAATATTGCTGTTTCTACAAAAACTGCACTTCAATTTCTTATCAGTGCATCAATGGACACATTTCTGAATTTTGCTCAGCAACCCTTTAACACTGAAGAGATATATTGGTGAACTTTAGAATCTGACAAATTTGTGCATTTAAAAAATGATGATATTTTTTGTGCATGTCAGCAACAAGTAAACAACAGTTACCTGCTAATGCTTGCTTCATGAAGGAGAGTAGTCCTAGACCCCTACAGTGTTTTCTGCTTAGCACAAATGTTCCACAGTTGAACTAATAACAAGAGCTCTTAATAAAACTCAGCATTAAATACATTATATTCTTAAAGATATGCTGTAAGCTAACACATTAGAATGCAAACATGCAATTACATTTTTGGCATTATCCCATTGATTTTGAAGTTTCATATGTAGTCAGTAGATTTGCAATATAAAAATAAAATAAATCACAAGCTTTCAAACTCACAATTTCTATGAAGAACCATTTTAAATATTTATACTCAACTATTTTGGGCAGAGAGAGCAACCACTCGTTTGGCTAAAGCGACTTAGGAGGAACTAGCAGGAAAAGCTTCTGAAGTGAAAGGATAAATCCCAGCATCAAGAATCTCTTAAAAGAGTGGTCAGTTAAATATAACATGATATGTAATGATGTGTGTACTTATCACCTCATTTTGTCTTACACAACTTTCTGTACTAATGCAAGGTACTAAAGAAAACTGGAACCTGTACTTTGTTATATCAGTTTATATCATACACTTTAAGAACTCAATTTCATTGTTCTTAAAGTATTTCCCTTTTAAATTTTTTACATTTTATCTTCAGAAATGAAATCAAATATATAATTTAAGTTTTGGCTTTAAATATAGTTTTTTATTTATCTTTGGTTGAGCCAGGGAAGGTTCAGGTTGGAGATGAGGAGAAAATTCTTCTCTGAAAGGGTGGTTGGGCATTGGAACGGGTTGCCCAGGGAGGTGGTGGAGTCACCATCCCTGAGGGTGTTTAAGGAAAGGTTGGATCTGGTACTTAGGGATGTGGTTTAGTGGGTAATAGGTGGTGGGGGGATGGTTGGACTAGATGATCCTTGAGGTCACTTCCAACCTTAATGATTCTATTCTATTCTGTCTGCACTGGTCAATCTCACATGATTAAGCACCAAAATACACCAGCAGCAAAGTAAATACAAAACACCGTGCTGGTGTAGCTTGTCTGACTAGCTTCTAAACAAGACTTCAACAAAAGAATGGGATACACAAAACGTTTTTCTATAATTAAGAAAATATTACCTTTTCGCCACGTTTTGCCCTTCCTGGAGAAAATCCTGGGTCTCCTTTAGGGCCCTGTTGGAAGGAAATTAACTTCATTAATATCACCAGGGAAGAGATGTTTTATAATCTACATGGAAACAAATATTTTCACTGTTACAGCAAGACAAGGGGGATTACTCATAAAGTGTACTTGTTATTACAGATTTGCTTTCTCATAACTTTTTCAGTCAAGAACTACAACAAAATATAAGTGTGAATTCACATTGAAATGAGATTTACACTTTCCAAATTTCATAATGGCACAAGGATATTTGACAAGAATATTTTTTGGCCAATTAGAGCAGGATTACAGCAGACACCCCAGCTGAAATGCTCTCCCCACATCTCCATGGATTCAGGGCACCATCTATTCCCTGAACTCTGTGCAGGATTATCAGGCAGCATCACTGCATCAGTTATAACCTATCCAGGTTTCATCACTGCATCACTTATAACCTTGCCTAGGCTTCCTCAAGCTCAGTACCTGCGCCACGCAGCACAGACACCGTGGCTGGGAAGGACAGAGCTGCAAACACACAGCAAAGCCCTCTGTTTAATTACAGGTTACTTCCTAGCAGATGATTCAGCTCATGGTTCTCGGCCAGGAACTACTGTCTGTGCCCAATACAAGGCTGCGGAGAGGGGAAGGACGGAGCCATGGGGCACAGGCAGCTCTGCCACCCTCAGCCAGATTCCCAGCCCTTAGAGCAGCAGTCACCAGCAACAGGACCTCCTGAGGCAGCCCTGTGTCAACTGGGAACAGCTTCATGTTGACCAAGTGGTTATCTGGGCCATGGTCCCAGAGGCAGAGGCTGAAGGCACATTCATGCACTAACAACTTAAAATACAGTAATTGAGGAGGAAATGGGGAACCCCTTAGCCTAATTCATATTAAAAGTTGCATGCAAAAGGCACTGTAACATTTCATTGACCTGTTCATAAGTGGCACAGGCTACAGCAGCGCTCTATTTCAAAGCCGTAGAGTAACACTGGATGTTACAAGCATCAAGATCTACTCTTCTCACTCAAAAAAACATTTTGTGTAACACACTACACTTAAAGTTTTCCCACAGCAGCACTAGATTAAAGGTGGTATGTTCCCTTCATTGAAAAGGCACTAAAGTTGGGAAAAAGCTGGTGAGACATTGCCAGCACAATCCCACTCTCGGGGGCAACACTGGATGCTCAGAGGGATGTCCAAGACAAGCAGCGTGAGGCTTCCCAAGGGTCAGCCATTTCACACCTCCAACCATCCTGGCTCCTCCTTGAAACGCTACAGGGCCCGACGCTCCTCGTGCATCCGGCGCTGCAGACCAGGGGTTAGCCTTCCCTCTGCCGTTACATTTGTACGTCTGAGGCCACTCAAGAAACTAACCCTGGTGAATACTAAAGAAACATTTGCCTGGAAATATGGTGAAATTAATGTCTTGTGTTAAATTGATGTGTCAGGTCACAGAGAACACCGCTCTTCAGCGTGGCAGGAGTTATCTGAGTATTTTCCAGCTGATTTACTTTTTGGAAGGTAAACAGTTATATTCCCTGAACAACTCCAGTCTGTCTTCTGCTTCCATTTTCCAACACAGACATATCAAATTAAGAGCTTTAATAAAATTGTGATCAGCTCTGGTTAGTTAAAACACAGGCCTTCTTATAACTTGCCCATCACCTTTCCTTTCCCTTACAAGCATAATTAATTCCTCATTTGTTTTTTTAGATTAAAACCAAACAGCCATAGTTATACATAGCCTTCAGTTGTGGATTAACAACATGTCACCACAGGTCAAGATGTGAGGCTAAAATAAAGTTCTTCATTATTTAATCTATGTAACATTACAGCGTAGCTAGAACAGTGCCAGAATCCACAAACTAGATTTTAACTAATCTGTTTTTCAGAGAGGCAGGAATACAGCCAAGCCTCATGAATACTTTTAAATTACTTCAAAAAACACCCATCATCTGCTGATCAGGAATTAAAGGCTGAAGACATCAGCTATGGGTTGGGACAGCTAGCACACCCTCAGGGCTGGGCGCTATACTGTAAGGGTAATAGCTAGTGTAGTTCCATCCTTCAAAAGCAAGTGCATAAGTGATGCTTCGGCACAGGAGCATGCATCTTAAGGGTAGAATGAAATTCGGCATTAATTTACAGCCAGAAAATTGTTGTAACTCATCTGCAGCGTTTTAAGATCAAACAAAAGCGTGGTTTGTTTCAGGTTACAGTCAGTATGGGTCAACTAGATCTTCATGGTAAAACTTGGTGAGCAGCTGGCTAATTTTAAAATAAAAGGAAAGTGTTTCAGAAGATACTTGTATTGAAAGCTTAACTCATAGTCTAACAGAAACGAGAGATTGCTAAGCACCTAGTAATGTATACATATATATTTAACATCCAGATATACAAGCACAAAATATATACAAATATGTATCTGTACATACTCTCTCACACACACAATTCCTTCTATTCTTAAAAGCATGGAGACAGCTACAGAACTCAGAATTATGACCCAGTGGAGGGGGAAAATACATTCTAGAACAAATCCAATTACAAAACCATTGTAATTGGTTACAATGATTTTCTAGTGATGTGTTCTATTAGACAACCAGCATAAATATTGTAAAAATTAATTATGAATCTCTACAGTTCATACAGGAGTAGATAACAACAAAAGCACATGCACAAAATAGAGTCACTTGGTTTTACAGTGTTTTGCACTGAGAGCTTTATTAAATTTCTTTTTATGTCCTCAAGCAGATTTTAACACATGTCATGACAGGTCAGATTCCTGCCATTAGGAATCGTACTAAAGCAATTCATGGTTGCTGCTGGGTTTTTTTCCTAACGTATCTATCAAATCGTTCAAACTAAATATGAGTTGAAGGCATTCTGCAACTGCACAAATCTGTCAAATCTATTTAAAGGGCCTACGTTACACAAGTTTGAAGGATTTTATTTAGGCTTCCAGTCTAGCATTTTTGCTTTGGTTTCAAATACCATATCCATAAATCTTCATAAAATTATTCTAGGATATTAATCAAGTAATAATGTCTGAAGTATTAGACTTTAAATATCAAAGGTTGAGCATTGACAAACAAGAGGAATTTAGACAATAAGTCTATTTTTTTCCTTTTTGTTAAAAAAAAAAGGAAAGGCAAAAGGTTACAGCAATTAAATGTTTATTGTCACTTACATTCCAGTCTATCAAAGAGGCTGAGCTGATTTACAGGAACTCTTTTGGGAAGTGCAGACTACTTGCACGACTAACAGTTTCCAGGACATCATTCTGCACACGCAAGGTTTGTCTTTTTTTTTTCCCCTCTGAAAACTGCTATTTTGTTTTGATTTGAAGTTCAGTTTGATGGATTACATTTAATTATAATATGTTTATAGTAATAGTCTCCATCTGTAAACCAAAGAAGGCCAATTGCTTCTCTTGAAAAAATTCTGGGGCTTCCAAAAAACCATTAAGAAGTTCATGTACTTACTTGGCAACATGGACAAATTAACTCACCTTTGGACCCGGCAATCCTGGCAAACCTGGATTACCATGTGGTCCTGGAATACCCTATAAAAAACCAAATAAATTAATAAAAGAGTGGGATTATTCAGTACTTCACTGAACAAGTGTGAACAGTTTGCAGAGAATCTTTTTACTGCATCATTATTGCTTTTAGAAGCACTGGTTAGGATTTTCAAAGGATTCTCAAGAAATAAAACATGCACGTCTTGCTAAAAAAAGTTAAGCGAAGTTGAATATTTCCTTTTGTTTTAAAAATCTCAGTTCCTACTGCCTTTGAGCAATTCTTAACAGGTATTTGGCCCACGCTCACTGCAATGATGCTCTCCAGCTACAAAACTTGGAGGCATGGGATTAAAAAAAAAAACCAAACCAAAAACCAAAAAAACCACACTCCAGCAAAATCACATTCTGAGGTACCCAGCTATGCAATGCAAAGAGAAGGAAGTGGATCGGTTCTCACTAACTGACTCAAAGCAACATACTCCACCTTCTCTAAACAAATTACAAACAAAAGCCCTTCAACAACCCAATTCTCCCACAGCCAATATAGAAAATTAGTTTCTTGCTAAAGGGGTTGGACTTAAACCATTCCAGGAGCAGAGCAGGCTATCAGGACTATCTATGCCTTCCAGGACAAGTTTCTGTTCCTGCCATATGCTCAGCGATCCTCACTCCTTGACAAACTGCACGTTAGGGAAAAGCATTCGTTGCAACGGCTGTCAGCAGCTATTCATTTCCCAAACACTGAAGCATGAAACTGGTGAAAACCTATCCCTGGTAAGTCGGCAACAAAGCTTTCGTTGGATTCATTAAGACCAAAATTCCACCCCAACAATTAATCCAAATACCAAAAATAGAGTCCTTTTTAGCTTTCTCATTTTAGTGGCCTTACACGAGATACACACACAGTTTGCCTTTCCCTCATGAGACTGAATTTACCGGTTATACCTTGCCGTGATCAGCGTTGACATAACTCCACAGAGACACTAACCACATGCGCTGTTTGAGAGAGCAGTTTGCACAGCGGCACCTTCGGAGGCACCCTCAGGGATTAGGAGAAAGGAAACAAATAGAAAGTGCCAACATAGCTGCAGTGCTGAAGTGGCTCTCAGCTTTTGCTGCTTGCGATACTGTCATCTTGGGGCAGAGTACGGCAACACAGCGGTACCTCGCGGTGCCCCTCGCTTTGAAACGAGAGGCATGGGGGGAATTTCATCTGACCACTGACTAATTCTGAAACTGATGAAATTTCAGTCTGGAGAAACTCAGAACAACTAGAAAGCCTTAAGTGCCAGATGGACTGCTCTGCATAGAATGGCAGAGACCAACATCAGTTCGTAAAGGAAATCTCTAACCATTCATCAGGCACTGATGCCATGCCCAACCCGCGTGAATCTCTGTCAGGATCTGGGTTGGACACACACCCAACAGACCCTGAAGGTGGCCTGGGAAATGCAGCTCTGCACTCTGCTGCTTCCCTTTGACACCTCCAGTCGCATTTCAGGATCACAAATGGCAGCTCATGTGAAGGAAGACAGAAGTGGCAGTGCAGATTGGTAGATGTGATGAACTTTGCATCAACAGGGCTTTATTTGCTTTTTTGGCTCGAAAAAGCTTCTGTATTGTACCATGTCTCTTAACTATGTGTACTTTCTCAAATTTATCAGTATTGTGCAAACTAAAGAGCGCTGACATTTTTAAAAAAATGTCTTTGGTCAAATAGTATTATAGGCTTTCTTGGTCCATATAAATATGTATTTTAAACTCAGAACTACTGGTAAATATTCACCTTGGATGTTTCCATACTTCTTCAGGCATCCTGTTGTAAAAGCTGTCTCCTCACATTGGAAAGCATGTGCTACTCAGTAATTAATCCAGAAAACTCACAGTAGAGCACTGTGCTCTTAAGTACTATACATCTGTAAAAAAAGGCCTGCAGGAAAAAAAAATCCCAAACAAAAACACCCCAACAAAACCAACAAAAAAAAACCCAGAACAAAAAAAAACCTCAGCAAGATGCTGAGATCTCAGCAACAGGCATGGCTTTAAACCTAAGTAGCCTCCTCTAAACTAAAGACAGCTTCCCATTTGTGAAGAGCTACTTGGGTATGTAGACTCCTGCCTGCAATGCAGAAGTGCCCTCAGCAGAGGCGCTTTGCAACATAAAAAGAGGAGTTGTAGAAACTCTCAGCTCTTATGTAGAAAGATAATTTGAAAAAAGGACCCAAGACGTCAGGAAGATACAGATTTGAAGGAATGCTTTTCATTTTACACATGTCTTGTCCACTCCCTTATCTCCAACTGCTCTAACACACCACTTCAGTTTTCAGCTGCTTTGACCAGTGCACTTTCCTACTCAGTCAGAGCAAATTTTGAAAGGCAGCAAAACACAAGATGTTCAACACACTATTTAGCAGCAGCTTGTTTAAACGTACCTCAAAGGCTGAGTCAAAACTCCTCCCACACATTCGCTGAGCCTTCATATAAACTACTGCCCTGTCTCCCACTTGTGATTTGCCACGGTAAGTGCAGTCCAGCCATAATCTCTTACATCCTCAAATGCCATGGCCCTAGACCTCCTACACAAAACATACTAACCTGTTCCTTCCAGCTGCCTTTCTCCTAAAAATCCTCAAATCAAGTACGACCTCAGGGACTCCTTGAGCATCTTTTTTTTTTGTGTGTGTGTGTGTACACAATTCTGCAAGCACAGATTTACCACAAAGGATTTACCCTCCTTTGCCCTGCCAATTAGTCCTGGCAGTGCAAAGGCTTCTCCCATGCTCTTGGCAGCTGGGGCGCAGGCTTCTGCTCCCTGCGGCAAAGCCTGTGCTCTGTCCCCCGCACAAGGCAAGGTTGCTGTCCCTGCTCATGTTGGGGTGCATCCAGTCACAAAATAAATAAATGTTTACTACCACAGCTCATTTCTTGGGCAAATTACCCTGCTACCTACCACCCTTTTATTAAGATGCTGTAACACTAGAAATAAACATATTTTTGAGGGTGATTTTTCCCCCCTTGGTCCTGAGGATTTTTGTATCTACTGCCTGCTCCTCAGTGGTCACGGCATGCATTGCTCACTCCCTCTCATTCCAAAAACAAACGAACAACGTATGCACCCATACACGGAATTAACTATGTTGGATGCTCACAGCAGTTAAAAAAAACCAACCTTGTTTGCTTTGCCTTACTTTAGCCTACCTACCAAATATCAAGAATCACAACCTTTCATAATCACCAAGCACAAAGTTGAGGAAAACAAAACGATGCAAACGCCACTTTGATTATCTGTGACCTGCCTAGAGCTACGGAAGAACATAGCTGTTTTACTCACCCGAGGACCCCTCTTTCCTGATGGACCAGGTAAACCTGGAGGACCTGGAGGACCCTGATGACAGAAAATCAAAACAATTGAGGCTAAAACCCAACACAAGGACAGTATCACAAGTCTGAATCAGATCAGTTCTAATGACTTTTTGCTTGTGCAGACCTTCTCAACTTGAAAACCAATTCCAAAAACTATAAGCATGTGTGGTTTTAACCTGGCTTGAAATCAGATTTCTGTTCAGAAGGTATCTTATGTCAGAGGAATTGGAGCTAACAATCTAGATAGTAACTTCACTTAAGTGCATTTGTATTAAAGGAAGAAGAGATCAGTTCAAGGATTAGAAACAAGCAAGCACGGTAGATTTCAAAACAACGAATACAGAATAATTAAGCCTTTTTAATAAGTATGCTGGCATGCCAAACACATTTTAGAAAAGTCAGGGGTAGCTGAAAAAAATGAGATACAACCTCACAGAAAAGACAGACATGAAATAGAAAAATAAACCTGGGCAGCTGATTGGTCGGTTCCCTATTAAAATCTTCAGGTAGGAATAATCACATTCACCCTTGTATCTAATGAATATAATTATGTTTAAAGAAGAAAATGCAGATTTTTTTTAAAAAAATGCTAGTATATGTAGTAGTAGATGTATCTTTTGCAAATAAATTAGATTATTAGTCACTATAAGAATATTAGACAGTGTACCATTCTGTTTTGACCATAGAAACCCTTCCTTTTCTGTACGTGATTGCTGTTCACATTCAAAACCCAGGATCTACTTCTACAATGAAGCAGAAGTACAATCTCAAACCAACGTGACAGCTCTAGCCTAAAGTCTGCACTAGTTTATATTACATTTCATCTATCACACTTGGGTCCTAATGAGACACAGGGTATTCTTGAGAGTGACTTCAGCTCCCATCCAAATGCCAGCTTTAACAGAAACCAAGTACACCCACCGCAAGAGAAGATGGGCATCCAAAAAGTCAGACCTCATGAAGGAGGTCAGTCGATGATAGCAGGAAGGGATTCAACTTGCCCTGTCACTCAGGCTTCCTCACATTCCTGCGTTGCATGTACAGAACAGCCTCTCCACTGAGGCACTAGGCAAACACTGAACGTCATACTGCCCATGGCCAAATAACGCTGCTGAAAGCTGGCAGGGATACCAGGGAAATCGGAAGGGCAACCGTGGGGCACAGAAAGGGCTTTGCAAAAAAATAAAAGAAAATTTAAAGAAGAAAGAAGGGGAAAATGAAACAAAGATCCTTTGGGGTTTCATTAGTAACCAACAAAGACAAAAGTTGCTTTTTTAAAAACTTGTGGAAGCAATACTACTTTTTCCTTGGAAAGAAAATGTCACTGGCAGAGAAGACAGTGCTGATTACGAACTTAGGTAGGCATTGTCAAGCCAATTGCATTCATTTAGCCAAAATACAGACCACTTCGGACAATTCTGGGAAAAACACTATTGTTCTGAGGAAGAAAAAAAAAAAAAAAAAAAGATTTTCCTCTCCATACATACTGCATGCAGTCATGCTGAAACCCATACCCTGCACTTCCCCCTCTGTGTCATTTAGAAGATACAAATCTGTGTAACAGTCCTGATCTTTAGGTCAAACTGTAACATGTCACAGTTTTAGCATAGGACATTTGCTATTTACCCCAATTATGGAAGTGCTCACTAGCATCCTCATATTTTTCTAGAGTAAAAAGACCATAGCTGTGTTTAATAAGAAAAAAAAGTGGTAGACACATGGAAAGCTCCTGAGCTGGAATTCTTGTCCAGGTCCAAAAATGTACCTGAAACAGCACAGAGAGCTCTGAACCTGCCGCTGCTGAAGTAGCATGCTTTCTAACTTCTCCTCACAAGTTTTAAGGCAAGAGATGCACTTTGCTTAGAAAATTATCCTGGTACTACAAAGAGGAACATATTATATATTTTAAAATAGTTGTAACTACTGTGCCTTCTTTTGTGGTACAAAGGCTTTATCTATCCCCGTTTCAGATGCTCTCTATATTTCCTTAAAAATAAATCAATACCCAAACCCCACCGTCTTCCTAATAGAAATTTTAATGAGTATTTACGAACATCCCTGATCTTCGCTCCTGATGTATCAAAGAGGGCAGTGAGAACATTTTTCCCTACATGACTTTTTAAATTTTTTAAAGCAGTACCTGCTTCCTTTGGGGAAAAAAAAACCAACACAAAACACCAGCCAACCACAAAACCCCCCACACCTTGCTTTGCTTCGCACCAATTCGTAAGTAATTATCTCTTCATCTAAATAACACAAAGAAGAAAATCTAATCACAACCAAGCCCTCAGCAATCCCTAAAAGCAGCAGTAAAATATATTTTGAACTATGCAGCCAGAAATGAATAATGCTTTCTCAATGGTGGACTTTCTAAAATAAAGTCAACCATTGTAGATGAAGCCTCTGGTTAACAATAATTAACACCAGCAATCCAAATATTTGAAAGTATTAGCAAGGACTCTCCTCAATCAGAGTCTGTTATTTCTTAACCTCCAGCTCAGACTCCTCCCCGCAACGCAAGCAACATCTCTGCTGACAGCAGACTTGGTAGATCTAGCGCACACATAAGTCTCTCTGGAAGTGCTTTTTCAACTAGTTTTAAGAAGTTATGCCACCCTATTTACTTCTTCAATCTGTGAAAGCAATTACAACTTCAGATGAGCCTGACTTTTTAATGCTAGCCAGGAAGCTATTTATGCCTCTTAAGCACCTGTGTAAATCACAGAAGTCAACTGCTGAGAGTGAGCCAATCTCAGACCATGGAATTAGTCATTTGTTTGAATAGTTTTTCTTCCAACTACTGGAAACAGTAATTAAACAAACCTGAAGCAATTAAAAGTGTTAATGTGGTTTTTCACATTTGACATTTTAACCACCACCGAAAAATAGTGACTTTGTGTAAATATTATTGAAGCAAATTTTAAATCCATTTAATAAAACCAGTTTGCTCAAAACAGATCTATATATCTTAAGAAAGGTACTACGACTTACTGTATATAGGAGTTGTAAAAATTTCATTAAGCCATTGAGGGGAAAAGCTCATGTTTCAAATAATCAGGGCTTAATCCTGACATAATGAAAGTAGATGCTACTCTTCCACAAGTTTTCACTACCTTTCAGGTGGTCATTAGGATGAACGTAATGGTGAACTTTCACAGCCATCTTCTAGGACACTGAAGCTCTTCTATGGATGCATGTGTTTTAAACTTGCAACCTTCTGCGTTCTTCCAGTCTGCCTACATCCTCTTTAAAGCTCGTCATCCAAAACTGAGGACACTTCTCCAAACTGCAGCCTCAGCACACCCAAGCCAGTAGAAAAAATAGCCTGATACCACTCTGTGGTGTATCAAGCATCACAGTGATAAGATATTATTTTCTAGATAAATCACCTCTAGATGCATTTATTCACACTCACCCTCATCTGAGTGCCTAACCAATCACTCCCCCATACTCTACCTGTACTTTTAATTTCTGTACTATTGCACAAAATTTCATCCCATCAGTTTTAGACAATCTGGAATTCTGGTTCTGCCACTCAGAATTCTTCTCCCTATTCCTAGCATGCTTCATCTACCTTTTTAAAGCATATTATTTCATACAGATGTTAATTATTGAGCAACAAGGATCCTACCAAACGTGAATGTCCACCTATATTTTCTTCTTGCTGCATTTGCATTTCACTGGAAGTGATAAACAACGCATACTTCTTTCTAAATGCCCTAGAGCAGGCAGCCGCTTGTGTATGATTAACCTCTGTTCTTTACAGCGTGGAAGCCTTTCCCTTTTTCTGCCAAGAATTCCTACAACAGCCAAGGCAATGCCATCAACATCAGAGGATTACATATACATGGCTTTGGGTTACGGATTAAAGCTTTTCAGTATTGTTGTGCAGAACATAGGGATGCTGCATCAGTTTCAGATGAATTGAATGTTAGACTAACATCTCTTTGCCACTAAAATAAAACAGCAAGAACCTTGGGTTTTTATCTGAGTCAGCAGAAACTGAGATAGATTTCTTGGTCTGGGCAAGGAAACGTGAGGGTTACCTGCAGAGCTAAAATGCATGAAAGTGATTAACTGCCCAATACATCCCCTAGGCTAGGGAGGGCCTCAGCAACCAACTCTGTTCAACCGAGAAATAAGCTGGGTGAAGCCTCTGCTGACGCTACCCTTACTGCTGTTTATTTAGTACCACACGTAGGGTCTCTGAACTGCCCTCTCTCAGGGTTCTCAGACTCACACCTCTTGGTTGGAATACGAGCATCTCACCAGGACTCCATTCTGCCCAATGCAGAGCTTGCATTTCCAGTTCCTCTTGGCACTATCTCCAAACTGATTCTCCTTACCAACTAAGGAACACCACCTTTCGGTCTTCTACTATTTCTCCTCCTGGCTAAGTGTCTTCATAATCCAGAAAGCTTTTCAGGTAGAGAAAACTAACTCCTAGCTTGTTTCTCACAGAAAGCCAGATCCTGTGCAGATGCAATTACCTACCAGCACCTAACCTAAATCAGTTCTTCAGCTCACATCAACCCCTCTTTCTACCAGTGTCAGACTATGTATCATGTTACTACAAACTGCTTTAGGACTGTGCAATGAAGAATATCAGTTTGAAAGTTAAACCGTTAAAAATATACACCAGATTTATTTTTTTAAACTTCATACAGTGCCAACAACCTTTACAACACAGAAAGGAGCAGCTCATCAGATAAATGAAGCAGCTTTCCCTCTAAACTAGTAGTTCAGGAGACCACACTGTTCCACTTTAAACTCACCTTGTGTTTTTGTAGGGGATTTTGGTCATTGCAACTGCTAGAATTTTAATCAGGGTCTTAACAGTTTTGAAGAAATAGGTGCCTTTTCCATATGCTACCCATAAATGAAAGTCTGAAGTCTGGAGGCCTGTTTTGCAGCGGTGGGTGAATTCCACAGCTGTGGGATCATGGAATAGAAGGGGCCTAATTATACAAGGCAAGAATCAGTTCTGGTAGATGATTAAAAGCTAAAATGAAGCTGAGCAGTTTAAGAACCACAAAAGCTAGTTCTTGCCTGTCAACTTCAATAGAACAAACATTATTTCTGTTTGAAATCTTGAAAGAAGGTTCAAACCAACCACAACATAATGAAAGAAGAAAAAAAGGGGCGGGGGGTCATGTCTCATCAGGATATTTTGCTGTAAGGGAACTTTGCAAGTTCCTCAGTGTTGCTTTTTAAGGCTCCCCACTGATAAGACTCTATGGGTTCTTATGTACTAAAGTGTTAGAGCCACAGAGACAAAAGCTGGATTATCTCTGGTCTTCTCTACACAGGTGTACTAGACTGAGAAAGCAAACCAAGACCACCTCTTCAAATCTAAGGCCAATAACGTGGCAGGTACAGTGCCATGCAGCCTCCATGGAGTACAATTCTTTATAAAAGCTTGTGTGGAAAAGGCCACACAGAAGCCTCTTCTCCCTTCGTCATCAACCTCTCTGGCAACACAATACTTCAGCTTTGCCTCTGTTTCAGCGGGTGCTGCTGGCCCCTTTGGCCAAACTAGTGCCCATAAAGCTCTAGATTAACTAGATCTCTGCCACAGATCTCCAAGACCTTGGACATATTATTTAAATCCTGACCCAGCAACACACTTCAGCACAAATTCACCACGTTGATTACTACAGACTATACCAAACACTAGGTCTGTTCTAATTGCCTCCCTAGACAGGACCAACTTCTGCATCCCCAGTCTGTAAGAGAGGCATAGAAAGCAGTAATGTAGACACCTTTGAACTCTCCAAATCAGCCGTCATCTTTGACATTGTGCATCTAGTGTCTGTGTCCAGAAAAACCACCAGAGTATTTACTTGGAGTTTTAGTAACGCAACCAACAGCATTATCAGCAATCAACTCTGTGCCATGTAAAAAAGAATGGATTTAACTTCGCTGGCTGCAACTGACCGAAATCACAATGTACAAGCTATGTACTAAAACTAAAAGCTTCCATTAGCAGTTACCAAATGTCCTAAGCTCCAAAAATGGAAGCTAATTTCATGTTGATGACAGCTACATACTTAGTGATGTCCCCATAAATACTATTTTAAGGGACAAGAAAAAAAGACTAGCTTTACATTCAGAAAAGATCAAGTAAGAGCACCCCTGGACTCATGGGAATTACTTAACACATTTTTCAATTGTGGTGTAACAATCTCTTTATACCTGGGTCCTGTTTAGGGTAAAAATTGACACTTTTAATAGGGTTTTAGTGCTGAAAGAATACATGCAATAAATTTATGGGCGCATTCAAATACATATGCTTAACACATCAATATGCTTTCCAGTAATAACCACACAAATACAGGCACAGAAAAAAAGAGCAAGTAGAATTATCTACTTCATGCTATGGTTTAAAAATTTCAACCAAAAACTCAAACAAGCACTATCTACCATATTTCCCAGGCTAAGCAGGAACTGCTGTTCTTTCTTCTCTGTAGCTTCATATATATTGCTCCCATTTTCAGGTATTAAAGAGTTTGAGCCCTGTGTACACAGTAAGGCCAAACAGGTTTCTGTTGAAAGCACTACTGTACATTTGCAATTGTTTCAAGGATGACTTACTCTGCGAACTGAAATAATGCCACAAGTGTCTTGTAAGACTGTTCTAAAAGTCATTTTACATGCAGGTTTGCACGACCCTGTAACCTCGGCTTACAAATTGTTTTACCAGTCTAGATTCTGCAACTGGTCGTCTTCTACAATTATGAATTTTAATGGCATAGCTCAAACGAGAAAATTATGTCAGTCTTCCAAACAGCCTGGTGGTTCTTTTCATGGATCAGTGTCTACAACTGTGTACAGTTATGAATTTATCCTGTAATTTTATTAAGTGAGCACTCTCCATAATTAGCAGTTACAGACGTCTGTCTGCATTTCAAAATTTAAAGTAGTCTGTGTTGCCTACCACTTCACCAGAATGTCAATGTCTTCCATGTTTTTTGTATTCTGCCAGCAAAAAAACAAAACAAAACAAAAAAACCCCACACACCCAAAAAAACCAACCACAACACTTACACCAAAATTACATGCGGGAAAGAAACATACTTAAGGCAGACAAACATTTGTGCAGTACAGCGGGGAGAAGTTGCAGTCACAGCTTTGGCATGCTTTGCGAGGTTTCTTTCAAAGCCTCTGTTAAACTTACGTTGCTGTATTATAGTAAAAAGAGTAGTAAAGATAACTTACAGGAGGTCCAGTTTCCCCCTTTGGACCTCTGACACTTCCCATTTCAAACACTTTGTCAAGATCTTCATAGTCATAAGCATAATGATCAATACCAATGTCATAACTATTTTCCATGTGAGAAGTCTCATCAGCATCGAATGCACCTTCCTGCCCTGGACTGAGGTGATTATCCAGAGAGAGGTCAGCAGGCACACCGTACAGGGTTCTGTTGAAGACTTGCTGCTTTTTGCTTGGTCCATCTAAACGCTGCTTTGCTTTGTCCATTCCCTTGCTTGTAGTTTTACTCTGTTTTACAGGGGAGATCAGAGAAGGTTCACTTTGTCTGCCTGCATCTTCTGGGGTATTATCTACAGTATTTGGATACGATCCTGGGGGGGGTTTAGTGATGTTTCTTTTTTTGCTCGTCTCCTGCTGATGAAGGGGCAGATTGACATTCTCCTGGAGTTCTGTTTCAGGCCAAGCCTCCAACAACAGTTTGGCCTCTGGAAACTCTGATGCAGAGGCATTTCTTGACTCAACATATTCTGATAGAAAATGAATCTGAGCAACACTGGTAACAGGAATGTTTGATGTTTCTTCCCTTCTATAAACTGATATACTTTCTGACTGGTTTTTCTCATCAATCATCATCTTTGAAAAAATATCCAGCCCATCGGACACACGTGGAGCTCCTAGCAGAGATCGATATGTTTCGGCCTGGCGACACTGCTGTTTCACATATTTACAATAGTTTGCAAAGGCTTCTGCAGAGGGAATAATATCTAGCTGACATATCACTCCTTCAAAGCTGACAGAATGAGAGTTCATCCTTCCCAGGGTAAATGAACCATCCAAATCAAATGTCTCCACTTCAGTAAGTATTTCCCTGCTATAGTACTGCTTTCCACACTCAGCAGACATTGAGACAGTCTTGTCTCGAATGTCAATGGCAAATGAATGCCATTGTTCGTTATGAACACTATAATCGAAGTATACAGACTGCTTCCCTCCAGTGTACACCACTACCTTTCTGGGTAGCAACTGAACACCAAACTGCAGTCTACTTTTGTTCCTAATACTGAAAAGGAAAGCATTATTTACTCTGTAAGAGTACAACCCAACTAATATAGTGAACTGATGTCCTAGATTTGATGGTATGGCTTGAGTGATGGGGAACTCAATATGTGCATCACTAGTCAATACAACTCCTGATACGGTTAGACAAACACCCTGAGGTAACAGAGATGATGTTGAGGGCTCTATCGTCTCCGAGAGCTGTTGAACATCTTTCACAAGGCCTAGTTGATGAAGAACATCTATTGCTGTAAAAAGAAATAAAGGCATACAGTTGAATTTGTTTACAAGTTCATAAATTCAGATTCATACAAACAAATGTACACATAACTTAACAAATCTGTGCTTTGCATAGCATATATACTGCCCACAGCAAGGGCACCAAATCTCCAGTGTAAGGCACACCAGTCTTTCACATAAATCAAACAAATAATTAAAGCCAGGACAAAATTTCCATCTTGAAAAAAACAATACCACATAAAAAGGTCCACATAATGTCCATTGTAGGTTAGTTCATTTAAGAAACTGAAAAATCCCCATTTGCTGTCTTCAACTTTTTCACAGTAGTTAATGAACATGCTTTGTCAGTTCCTTATTTATTTGGCTAATCCTGACTACTCTTTGAGCAGATAATTTTTTTTTAAGCTTTTCTTCTGCAAAAACGTTCTGCAATAAAACCATGCTTTTCCTCATTATCAGAAAAGTTTAAATGAAAGTTTTTGGAGGGAAGGTTGCTTTGCTTTTAAGAAAGGACAGGCTATTATAACACTGTAATGCCTCAGTGGGGCACCAGAAGACAGTTACTAGCTCAAAACAAAACACAAAAGGTAAGCCTTGCTGAGTAGTTACTGTGTGCTGCAGAAGGAACACAACTGGTACCCTGGAGGAACTGCTGTGCTTCCACCAGGGAGCTTTCCTCCCACTAGGCAAGGCCCTATGCCATTACATAGCTGGCTTCAAGGGGAATTATTTTCCCCAAGGAGTCACCCCCACTAGGCAAGGCCCTGTGCCATTACAGAGCTGGCTTCAAGGGGAATTATTTTCCCCAAGGAGTCACCCTTGGTTGTACATATCTGTGCCAAAGTTATTCAGACTAAAGGAAAACAAAAATCTTTCCAAGGGGAGATGCAACAGAGTGTGCTGCTGCCACCTTTCTCACCACACAGTTCACTTGTAAGGGCCAGAGATGAGGTGAACTCTGCAGAAGCAGAAGTGGTGAGGAGCAAGGAAAGAGGAGAAATGTCAGGATCCAAGGGGCAGTGGTCCCACTTTCTGGCTCATCTGTCCTCCCACAGAATGCAAGGCTGCAGCTACCCAGACAAGATACTCAATTAAGAATGCACTCCACAGCAGGCGACAGCAGCAGACATTAAGGAGACAGAGAAACCAGCTGTCATAGAATCACTAAGGTTGGAAAGGACCTCTGAGATCATCAAGTGCAACCATCAACCTAACACCACCATGTCTACTAGACCATGTCCTGAAGCACCATGTCTACACATTTTTGAATGTCTCCAGGGATGGATGTCTCTGGTGATGGCAATTCAACCACCTCTCTGGGCAGACTGTTCCAACAACTCACTACTCTTTCCGTGAAGAAGTTTTCCCTAATATCCAATCTAAACCTCCCCTGATGCAACTTGCGGCCATTCCCTACTGATTGATGTCCTATAGATTTGGCTTTGGCAAATAGAAATCTGAATAGGAGATCTTCCTATAGGGTGGAATGAGCAGTGGCGCTTTCATTGTTGGATCCTCTAATGTCTTATATAATGTGAGCTTTATGCTTTAGCCCTTTCTTGAGCTTGGGCCTTACACTATCTCCATCTTTTCCCTGGCTACATATCTTCACCTAGTCTGTAGAAACACAATTACCTAGTCTCCTTATAAACTGAAATCATATCTGACCTGAGGTAAGAAAGCAAAGACACTTTCTTCCTTAAGGGTAAATCAATGGTTAAAAATGACTGGATTAACTTGGTATTGCCTAGATCAGATTTAGGTATGTTGTAATCGGTGGGCATAAACACCTTCTTCCTTCAGGATTAATATTAGAGACACTGCTAGATCCCTTGCAATGCAGCTGAAACAGAAACACTACAAAAGCTTGAACAGGAGCTAAACTGCATGTCACCAGCAGTCTTCCCGCAGGGTCGCAAAATAAGACAGCACTTACAGCGTTGATCAGTAAAACTGGCTTGTCTGGGTGTTTGTGAAAGGTGTCACAGAAATGCTGTGGAGACTGAGACAAAATGCAGTCATGGAAATAAGAGATAGAAGGTTGGGGGCTAAAACATGTGACAAGAGAAAAAGCTGAAGGAGCTACCTTTGCTTGGCCTGGAGATGGGAAGGTTTGGGGGAATCCAATTACAATTGTCCATTATCTAAATTAGGGTTATAGGGAAAACAGAGAAAAGCTGAGGAGTAACGGGCACAAACTGCAATACGAAAAATTCCAGCTCCGTACAAAGAAAAAGCATTCTCTCCGCAAAAATAGTTCAGTGCTGGACCAAGGGGCCAGAGACACTGTGTAATCTCTGTTCTTGGAGACTTTCAAAAGCCAACTGGACAAAACCCAACAACCCGGACTAACTTCAGCATTGACCCTGATCTCAGCAGGACGCAGGACCAGATGAGTTCAAGGTCCCTCTAACCTAAATTTTCCCATTTTCTGCCCAAGGGGAAACTGAACATTGCAGTTTTCATAAAGAGCACTGCACAGAAGCAAACAATATCATCTTTTTTCCACCCCCTAACTGGAATAACTGGCTGAGCCTAAGCTTCAGTGAACTGCCATTAAAAATGACTAACAGTTGCATTGATCTAATAAGCCTGATGGGGAAGAGACTGACACTTTCCATAGCATTTAGCTCAGGGTACTTTTACTATCCATGTTGTGCTTATATTTAGTAAACAATGCTATTAAATGGCGTCATAACAAAAACGTTGATTAACTCGCAAAGAGTTAAGGATTCTCTGCTATATTAAGAGAAAAGAACAACAGAAACAAATAGATGTTCACTCTTAGTGGAAAAAAAAGGTTTCCTTTCCCAGTCTTCCCCTTCTCTGTTTACTGAATATATTCATAGCAAACTTTAAGAATAGACAGATGTTGGCTTAGTTTCAGCAGTAAATTATGAAGAGAGCCTGAAATTTCCTTGAGAGTGGTTTATAAATTGTAACAAAAAGCATCAACCTGAATGCACTGTACATCCTGAAAATTAATTACACACCTTGTCGTGTTTCTAGTCATGTTTGAGATTCACAGTTGTGCCAAGATTAACCTGGCGAGTAGCCAGCGTAGACAGAGGTATGGAGAAAGCATATCTTTGCAGAAAGTCATGTGTACGCCAGTTTCTCAAGATGTTTTGCCTCAGAGCAATTAATTTACTATAGCTGTATTTTTATCTGTCAAACTGATAGCAGAGGTCAGGTTATAGTAGAGCTTCGAAGCACAATGCATCTGCTAATGAACCACCACACTTTCCCAGGACCTCGGTCCTGTGTGGTCTGCAAGTAGTTATGGAGGAGAAAGCTGTACTTCTATTGCCCTTGTGAAAACTAAGGAGAAACTCAGGTCCCAGTGCAAAGGTCTTACGCATGCACATAATACCCGAAGGCTGGAGACACTGCTCCAGCACTTCTGTGCGCTGCCTGGGCCAGGCGGGTTGCCTGCACAGAGGAGAACAGCTAACAGTCCAACCTAAGGTTGTGCCTATATATCACATCCTGACCTGAAATATTTGACAAGTACTTGTGTTTTAAGATATTTACAATTATATATTTGTATTTTAAGATGACAATGCATGTGATCTACCCAAAGTAGTATAAATTGAAGTACAAAACAAAAAGCTTAAACCGGTCCATTTTAAAATGACATTCAAGAGTATCGCTACTAAATCTCTAACTTTAAGCAAAATTGCCAAAATTTTGGCAGTTCCGATTTGAAAACAGCACATTGTTTAAAAGCTATTTAAAAAAGGAAAATCATCTGAGAGCATGATGAGAAATTAGACACATTCTCCACATCCTGCAAACAGATTTCTGCAAATAATGACAGGTCCTGAGAAAGCTAAACACAAATAAATGCTGTGTGAAAAATGACAGCAAAAGATTAAGTATCAACTAATTATTCCTTGATGACTTGCTGCCTGTTAATCCACCGTCAAGCCAAAAGGCTGTTCCAAACTTTTTTGGCCAGCCTTTTCACTTCTGGTCCAACAAGTACTTTTATTTTATTTTAAGGCTTTCAGAAGCTCTTGGCAGTACACAGGGCTTTGGGACCAAGCAACCCTCTCAACTCTCCATCCCAGCATGACAACCACTATTTTCTTTACCTATCAGTAGTCAGTTTTCTCTGTTTACCCATGTCTGCACAACATCTGTCTCCACTTACAATTTGGGGAACTAATGGGTTGAGTGAAAAGTAACGACTCATCTGCTTGAAGTAAAAGTTGTTTTGGGTTTTTGGTGTCAAGTGCTTTCCTTCCACCTTCTAGGAGGACTTGAAAAATTCACACCCTTACTGCATCATGAAAGGAGGTAAAAACCTAACACGGGCTTTGGCAAAAAAGTCTTCTGAACATCTTGTAGCACAAAAGAAAAACCTAAAACACACCCAAAAAAGGAACTGGGGAGAGATGAGGGGATATGGCTATTTGATCTTTCCACGCCCCTATTCTATTCAGTTTCTCTTGTTCATTTTCCACATTCCTCCATGCTCATGACTACTCTGAAGGCAGGAATTTTGGGGTGCTATCTCCATCTCAGCGATCCTAACATACACCTTACTTGCTTTCCCTTTAGCAGTATGGGTAAGGGAAAGGCAAGGGTCACTCACCAGTCAGCTCCACCAGACCTGAGACTGATTACTCAGCAGGTTGCCTATTTCCTAGGTGATGCTGCATCTGCAGTTGGGTAAATTAAGACACCTGACTACAACCAATGGTCTCCCAGAAACCAAGCCAGGTGACAGGCATAGGCAGGCCAACCAGATTACATTGAGTGTGGCTTAAGGACATACAGAATCAAAGTACTACTCCTAAAGGGCCGAGGCTGTATCTTTACACATATTTCACTGAACACAATTTATAGCAACCTACCAAAAGGAACAAGGCATATTTTTTCAGGTAAAGCATGCACAGGCTGTCTCATCAGCTCAGGAGAGAAGGAACAGCAATTACTCTAGCTAGAATCTTTGTATTTGGCTGAATACTTTTCCCCCCCAACCCAAAATACAACTGCCAAGAAAGTTTTAGTAACAACTTAAGTAGTGTTAACATATTCTTAATGAGCAATCCTGTTCCCGGACAAACTCTAGGCACTGCAAATGGAACAGTGCTAGCTCTGCAGGTTATGTACTGAGACTGAAGGATCCACTTGAGCTGCTGTTTTTTTGAGAAGGTTTCCTCAGCCTGCTGTTCTCTGAACTGCTTTTTGCAATGTTGTTTACACACTGTGCAAATACAGTGCATGAAGGACAAAACTCACACACAAGGACAAAGCTGCATGCATCATTTTGATCTCAAGCAAGCACTTCGAGAAAATGAAGTCATGTACGATATCTGTGCATGAGCAGGGGAGGGGAGTTTCCATTCAGTAAGGCTTCTCACATGGCTGTCTAGAAATGCTGTTGACTAATAAAAAGTAGTAGGAAAGGTCCTTTATCTATTGGTGACAATATAAAATCAAATATAAGCATATCAAGACTGGAGGCTTTACCCCATTTCCGCAAAGCTCTGTGCACAGAGGTACTCTCAGCCGAGAGGCAAATAAGCCTCAGACTGCACCCACTCCCCCGTGCCGCTGCCGCCCCCAGTCCTGTAGCCTCCACAGCCCTCACCTAAGTTTCACTAGAAAAGCAATTCTCAAGCTGAGGCACATGAGAAGTAAGAGAAATTGTTTATTTCTTTGCAGAGAAGGGTGGGCTGGAGGGATGAAGACAACTCAAACTGTTGCTGCACACCTGTGTCCCGCACCCTTCACCAGCTCCCGCTACACTGGAACGTGCGCAGTGCCTCCCTAGAACCGCCTCTTCCCTTTCCCAGCTCGCCCAGCCTGGAGCAGAGCAGGCCACACACAGCTCTGGGTGCTGCCTCTCTTCCAACCAGGACTTGGCTCAGCTATTGAAAAAATCCAGGAAAATACCATCATCACAAAAGCACATGTCCCCCATGGAGCTGAACGTGAAAAATCAACAACCAATCTTACCAGGCAAGCAACGAGCAACTAACAGAAGGCAAAACTACAAAGAGAATAGGAGGGGGGAAAAAAAGCCTGCAACTGAAGAAAAAACCAAGTTTTGCCAGTCACAGGGAATGATGAGAAGGAAAAAGGCACTGGTGAGAATAAGGGCGGGAGGCTGCTGAGATATCCCACAGGGCTCTAGCAAAACATTATCAAGAATGAGTCTTGTCTTAGTCAGCTGACTACAAACAGCTGGGTTGCATGGTTATTTGCAGATAACGTCCTTACAGCCAAGGATGACCTACTTCTTGCTTCACCTGCGCGGTGAAGGAACATAGCAGAGTACTGATGCTGCCACTCTCGCAGCAGATGAGAAATGCCCGAGTGGCACATTAGCCTCCACCACTTCGGGACTTGATATTCCTGCAGCAGTCTCTAGTGCACACTGCACATCTGGTGCAGTTATAACAGCTGGCAGATTAAAAAAAAGAAACTAAAACCAAGACAACCCTATTTCCTCACTAACATCTGCATCTGAATGCAAAACCAAATGAATACACAATTTCACTTTTTGCTTTAGTGATGCCAGCCTAGACGAAGCCTTTATTACACGCAGTGGTTTGCTTGCACAGCCGTAAGCGCAAAGGTTACTCAGTCATAGCTTGCCACCCCCAAGGACACCCACTTGCAGTGAAGACACAAGCAAAGTCTTTTCACTGTACAAGGCTTCTCTTTTATGAAGAGCCTGCTTAAATATGTAAGCAATTTCATAGACAGAAAATCTGAGTAATTTTCAAAAGGTCATCTTTTCCAAACCGGTTGCTTTAAACTTTTGCGCTCATTATGCTGTAGCTGGTATTTTCTTTAAGCTCCCATTAAGGAACTGAACCTGAGGTCACTAGTAACAACAGCCATTTGCTCTTTTAATCTAGTAACAGATTACACAAATGTCCTGTTATGAAGAAATCATTCTCACCTTGTTTGGGTACTTGTGCAACACCCACAGCTATACATATTGCGATAAAAAGGAGAGTTTTCCTAAAAGGGAAAGAAAGAAAAGAACATGTGAGAAAACATCTAAAGTTTCAGAACTCCAAGGAATTAGAAGCTTGATTCAACAGCCAAAGACAATGGCAGGATACCATTGACTGCAGTTATGGATCAAAGCCATCATGTTGTACAACTTTCCACTGGTTCTGAGAAGGCATCTTACAGAAAGATCAAGGATTATGTATGCCCTCATATAGTACATATATTTTACACTGCCTTATATTAATAAAGTAACTGCATCTGGTTTACATTTTCTTGCAGCAGGCTTCAAATACAAATGCTGCTATGTAGTAAATTTCTTCCTGGAAAGAAAAAAGTTACTGTAAAGAAACTATGAAAGAAACGACAAGTTAATGCCTTTTGACCTGCTGTCAGTCTTGTCACTATATCACATCATTTTACCATAAATGAAAACATTGTTACAGTTTTGTTCCTGTATTATAAAGTTTTGTCACGTTACAAACAAGACACGCTCTTCACAAGGTAAAAAAATCCCATCGCATTGACTTAAAACTTCATGCTCAGTAGAAGAGTGCAATACTGATAGGCGTCGCAGGCTCACCGATTGCAATGAACATATATAAGGTCGATACAGATTATGTGCTCAAAACTTGCTTTAAATGAAAAGTGTTAGATGTTGGGCAAAATACATTTTTACCGTGGTTAAAAACAGACTGTCTGCTGATTTTTACTCAATTACCCTATTAGCCAGATCAGCATCTAATCTCACTCTTACCCGCAACTGAATCTTCTAATGAATGAGAAATAGATTTTCTGTCAGTGTTGGACATAGAGGCACAGAAAGAGATGTATGTAACAATAATAGTAACCTGTATCTCTTCAGTTCTGAAAAGAAGTATTTCTAAAATATCAGAAATATATTTCTGATGCTAACTACTCAGCTCACACTCAAGCCTCAGCTCAACCCTCTTACTCATTCATGTAAGTTCATTGTTTTTTTCACATTAAACACTACATTGACTAAAAGTGTTTGCTGGACCATGCCAGGAAAGCACGTGAGTATGTGGAATAAGCAATATTTGAAAGTAACACTATTGCAGCTCAACACCTGTAACTTCATGGGATGTAACTTTATCAGCTAATTTAGTCAGGCTTGCACAGCAAAAAAAAAGTGCAGGACGAAAACCCTACCACTTTACGCAGAAAACGTATGGTTCAAACAGCAATGACAGACTAGCTCCTGCCACCGAGTGTTCACTGCCAGGCTGCCTTCAGCTCCGAGGGTAATATACGCATAAACCAAGTATTAGCAATGCTACAATGACAATAAATCATGCTATGATTTAATTCTTATATGTGTGTACTTATACACACACAGAGCAGCATTTAATGAAAAAAATCTTAATATTCCTTTCAGGGATTTGCAATTCAAACATTCCAGAAACATTTGAGTGCATGAAAAAAAAAAAAAAAAAAAATCACAGAGCAAAAAATCTAGTTTCATCAATTTTCTCAGTGAAAAAAAGTAAAAATGAGAGTCAAAATTCATTGATCTAGCAAAGGATGAGTTTGATTACTTTTCTTCTTCCCCTTAGGTAGTTTTACTGTGGGGTTCCAGCCCAGTTTCAAACCAATTTCCCTGCAGGGAAACGAGGTACCCACAGCTGGTGCTGCTGCTTCTCACAGCCACCCCAACCCAAGCAGCAGGTAGTTCCCAACCACCTCCTCCCCAAGCCCAGCCCTTGATAAACACTTGCCAACCAAAGGCCCCTGGCTGAGCTTCCCCCAGTTCCTGTTACAGAGGAAAAACACCCCAGCAAATATTGGGAAGAGAAAGGAAGAATTATGGAACCAACCTATTCCAACTCACAGGTGCATTGGTTCAAATGATAACTGAAAAAGGGCACAATCCACCACCATCCGCTCTCCAGCTTGCAAACCTCTCTGCTGGCCTTTCCTTTCCTACCTGATCAGCAGGCTAGACTGCATTCACAAATTGCCACACTGATTTTCATGAGAAGCACTCCTTTAAGCAGGATTTCAAATCACAAGGGCAGGAAAGAGAAGAATCAAAATTAGACTAAACATTTACTTCCTGCTATGATATATCTTAAAGAGTCTCCTGCAACATTCTTCAAAACATAGAATCATAGAATAGTTTGGGTTGGAAGGGACCACAAGGATCACCTAGTTCCAACCCCCCGCCATGGGCAGGGACACCCGACACTAGACCAGGTTGCCCAAAGCCCCATCCAGCCTGGCCTTGAACACTGCCAGGGAGGGGGCTCAAAATTTTCAAAGCAAGTAAGTGAGCTGGATCTTGGACAAAATGAGATCCATCAGTTATACACCTACACGTGTATTTGCATATTGTTAGAGCTTGAGTTTTGGCTATCAGAAATTAATAATTTAAGAAAGAGTAAGGCATGATAATGGTAATATTTTGCCATTTTAAAACTGTGGACACATGTTTTTTAGAAGAAAAGGCACAGGATGTACAGGATATTCAAAAATATGCATCATTGCTCCAATTTTGACCAGAAGGGGTGTGGGATGGAAACTACACCTTACAAATCCCAATGTGCTTGTAAGGGCATGTTTTTTAATTAACCACTGCAGTCCCTAGCTATTCCTCTCTTCAGGCTTTCTCCTGCTACAGCCACGAAATGTCTACTGGAGCAGTTCTGCCACCCCTGCAAAATACTTAGTATTGACTCTTGTCCAAATGGCAGGTCAGCTACAGGACACGCACTTTGGTTTTTTCAGCTCTGAAGACCAGAATTCAAGTTCATAGTTTGTGTCACACAACAGGTAATCTTCTGATCTAATAAGAAGCTCAGTGACAGGAGATAGCTGTGTTAGGAAGAAAGCCCACGCATCGCACTATCAACTAAAACTCAGGACAACCCTTAATTTATGAATTTGACTGTCATGGGTACAAACTGGATTCACAATTAAAAAAAGCATAAGCAATGAGAGTTAACTCCAAAGTCAGGACGCTCAAAGAACCCCAGAACCCAAAATGCAATGACTCCTCTTAACATTACAACAGCCTCTTCCACAATATCAGCCAGGAACAAGCTGTGTGTCAGGTATCTGCATCCGTCACCTCACAACAAATGTTGTAGGAAGGCAAGAAATTCCAAAATGCTCCCAGGGCTGTAAATTACACAGATGTAACTGGATATACAGAAACATTTAGTGAGAGGTATACACAGTACTCTCCAGCTAATGTCAAGAACAGACGAGTGATCAGCTAAGAGAAAAACCAGGGACCAGAGACAAGCATAAGGCTGGAGGTCCTCTAATGCGTGGGAAAAGTTAGTCTTCCTTCTACCCTTTTTTCACAAGTAAAATTTCTTGTAAATGAAACCACATGCAACCTAAAGTGAAGTTGTGTAAGGGAAACCTCCATGGCCAAAGACAAAAAAAAATAAAAATAAATTCTGTCATTCTGAGAGAATCCATTCATGCAAGCTCTCTCTTCTTGGTCAAGATCACTACTCTTTGCATTTGCAGCTTTGAAACTGCAGAGCAGCCAGTTCTCAGCCTCCATTTCTCACACAAGCACTGCCACTAAGCCACCAGGCTCCCTGCTGTGTAAATGCACACGTGGCTTGATTCATCATCTGTCATAGCTGCAAGGAACAAAGCAAGCAGCATGCAGAAAACCTGGACCACTGAGCCCATAGCTCTTGAGTAGACTTGGCCTCTTGAGACAGGACAATAGAAAAATGCAAAAGCGTGTGGCAGGGAAGACTCCAGCTGACTCTAATGCTGGCTATTTTTCCCCATTTAGCATCATACATGAAGTTGTTGCAGCTATGTCCTGTCCTAGAGTCTAGGTATCTCCTGAGCTTCCTCCCCTTCTCCTACCTTTTCATCCTCTCTCCTATTTCACATGCAAGCACAAGCTGAGGGCAACTATATAATTGTTTGGAGAAAGGCACTATTCAAATGTGGTTGAGCTATTTTACCACAGAAAGTAGAGCTTATCTTTATCATAATCTTTGACATCTTGTGGTTGTTTGCCTTTTCCTGTAAGTGGACAGCGACTATCTGGGTTTATTTTTTCCATTAGGGCTGACAGACAGATGAGAAAACTGATAAGCTTCAAAGCAAGTTGTGGCAAGCAACGATGAAAAATTCCACCCTCTGACGACTATTCAGCAGCGTACAAGCCTCAGGTTTAGTCAGTGCACAGCAGTACCCTCTTCATTCCAGGCTAGTTTCTGAACCCTCAAGTTTAAAGGAAGAAATCTCGGTAACCGGCTGCTAGAGAAGGCAGGAAAACCTGTTCCCAGTGTAACTGGCACAGATGGATTGACCCCTACGTTCATCACTGAAAACGGTTTAAACACCAGCACCTGTCCCACATGCATTGCTTCATCAGATCTCCTATGAGGACTGCTAAGGAAAACAGCCCAGTTTGTGTCCATCAAGCTGGGGGGGGGGGGGGGG
>VWZZ01000185.1:237747-333711 GCA_013399095.1 Psophia crepitans
GGGCAGGTGATGCCGTTTAGCGCATCCCAAGGGCCAGGAGCGCCTTCGGTTGCCGCTGGGCTTCAGCTGGGAAGGCTTGGCAGGAAGCTGCAAGTGAAGTTAAAACGTGGGGTCGGAGGGTGGGGGGAAGGGAGATGATGAAATGGTATGAAGAGAAAAAGCTGCGTGTGCTGGAGGTTTTGTATCTTGAGTATAATTGGAGTGGGGTCCAGCAGTTCTCCCTCTGAAAAATGTTTGAGGAGCAGATGTAATTTGGTAGCGTTACAATACCAAAAGAAATATGATACCCTTCACTGTCTTCTTCCTAGAGACAAACATCTTTTTGGCTTTGATTTCCAGCTTTCTTACATTGTCCTAGTAACGCAGCCTATTGTAACTTTATCCCATAAGACATCTTTATGCAAACTGTCTATCAAAACAAACAAGGTAGAGTTAAACAATACCAGACGTTGCGATACACGCTGTACAGCAAACCCGTGGTCGAACCTGCAGCCTTACTTAGGCAAAACTTCCACTGATCTGAGCAAAAATTTGATGTGAGTTAGGACTGTGGTGTTTGGCTCTTGCTTCGTGTTACAGGAACAAAGATTTCACATCGGACCTGCAGCAAAGCCCTTCAGGTTGTAGGTAAGATGGAGAAAGGTGACATGAAATAAAACTAAGCATATTCCCAACAGCAAAAAACAAGCGAAGTGATAAGGCGCCAAAGGATGGTTGTACAAGACAAGGGTTTTATATTGTTATCACTGAGGATGCTCCACTCAGCTGAAAAGGACTTTTCTGGGTGATCCAGCTAGCTGGGAACAGGCAGAAAAATGGGGACACACACACACACATTGTGAGGGAACCAAGAGCAAACCTATGCCGGTGAATTTTCTTGTAGAGAACAGAAGTCAAAGTCATAGGGAAAAAAGCTATTCTCAGCCAACACACCCGAGTGTTTTAGTGTTTAATTTCACACTCAAATTCATTTTCAAAACCTTGACTCATTCAGAATCTCTACAGTCTCACTGTCTATCATGGAATTTTCTATTTACTTCACTTTTTGAAAGCCAAAGGTAAAAGCTGACAATATTTTGCCTTCCTGTCTATGTACACTGCATTAAACAAAGTGACAGCAAAACATTAAAATGTGTTTGTTCACTGCAGAGAACGTGGTGCCTGCCTGGGGAGGTATCGGACTCTGCTGCAATAAAGTCTTTGTCAGCATTTCTGTTTTAAACCACACTTGAATGGCTTCCAACAACGGCAGTGTTATATTTCATTCAGGTTTTTGTTTATTAGCATTAAGATGAACTAAAATGTCTACATTACAGATTGGGTTTGGAATGGTTTGGTGTCATTCCGTGAAATCTATCAATCTTAAATAAGATGTCTTGTGTGCAGTAGATGTACAGTTCATTTGTTAACCCATTAGCATCAGCATTAGGGATATTACGGAGAGAAATCTGCCCCAAGAGTGACCCTGGATAAATCCTGCCCTCATTTCAGTGCACATCGACAAGTACAGGAGCCAACCTGGAGCACGTGCCGAGATGGGCTGGCGATACTACGTGCTGAGATCTCCCTTTCCAGCAGTGTTCGCGCTGAAAAAGGCACAGCTTGAGATTCTTGCCAGCTGCACATACAGGGTGTAAACAAAGCATTGCTGACCCCAATTATGCAGTGGCTTAAACCAGTAAAGAGTTTAAAAATTAGCATTGGTTGTTCAGTTTTCTATATTCAAAACTACAAAATTAGGTTCACCAAGTAGGGCACTACTCCTATTTGGCACGTTGCTCCTCAGGTCTTGTTACAGCCCCTGCTGTGGTCTGAAGCCAGCCTTCAGGCTCTTTGGGCAGGGTCCTTGGTTATGCTCATGTAAGGAACCCAGGGGGCTGGTCATGCCGTGGGAAGGATTACCTGTGCCCTTCTGTTTGCCCGCTGCACATGGCTCACATGTGTCTGAGCTATGTATCCACAAATGGGCTGGGGGCGTGCAAAGGATGCTCCTTATTCCCTTCCCTGTGTCTCTCCACCTGGCAGCTCTTGCACCTTTTTTTTTTTTTTGAGAAATGACTAATGTTACCTGTAGCTTAGCTGCTTTCCTTCGATATTAACACCCTTTAGAGCTGCTGAAGCTCCTAACAGAAGAAATTAGCACTGTCTAATGCAGATGAAGAAAGCAAATGAAAAAGCAGAAGGAAATGAAATTACTTCCCCGATGTCAGACAGCGAGTGTGTGGCACTGTTGGAAATAGTCCAGCAGTCCCAACTCATTGCCCATCACCTTGTGTGCAAGAGCAAGAGCTCCAAATCTCTCCTAAGCTTCATGGCAAAAACCAGTATTAGTTTTATTCTTACACTTGCTTCTGCCAAGTGTTCCTACAGCCTAATAAGCAAAACCTACTATGTTTAACACTATCAGATTACGTGTGTTTATTTCCAGAGCTATATATAGCAGTCTGTATATACTTACGCACACCAAAATACATGGTCAGGCTCCAAACATGTTAACCCTCATTACAACACAGTGATGCTGGAGTCCTATGGTAAATGTCCCAAGATCTCATTTTTCCATGTCTGCTATCTCCTGCTCAACCACAGCCTATCCCTGATTTATGTCTCCCAAGTAAACCCAAGGATTACTGAAGCGCAAAATTAATTCTTTCAAGATATCACTTCTTGCCTTTCTGACATGCTTACAAGCTCTTCTTCTGCTTGTTTTCTCCTTTTCCAGCATTTTTTTTTCCTCCTTTCATGATGTGACTTGCTCATCTGTCACTCCAGATTACAGCTGCTGAGTTCCAGCCTTGCTGTGAGGCACCGAACAGGAGCTACTCTTAAACTGTTAAGAGGCAACAGAAACGGTTCCTATCTGTGATTCTCTTTCTAGAAAACGTACAGGAGAGTGCAATGGTTACTATATTGCCAGAGCATAAAAATAAAGGAAAAATTAATAAGAATTCGAAGGAAAATATGTGAAATGGGAATGTGCAAACTGAGTGTTGGAGCCTGAGCCTTATCCCACCGCAGTCAGTAGGAGCTTTACCTTTGACTTGAGTAGGAGCAGAATGGGACCTACACAAGTTTCCTGGTACAGTCCCAGAATTGGGAATTTTTGGCAGAAGAGACACACTGCTATTGAGTTCCCTTTGGAAAGCTGCTTTTCCCTGCACACCACAATATATGGTGTTAGGCTACATACCAAAACTGCTGGAACCTAGTTCAGCAACATTATTTAGAATTTTCTCTGTGGCAGCCAAAAAAAGTTTAACACATTGCTCTGGTTAAAGAAAGTTACCAAGCTATCAAATATGATTAAGAAATACAAGAAATGGACAGAGTTGTAGCATGTTTTTGACAACAACCGGGTAAAATTGAAGGAAGGGGAACTCCAGGTCTGAAACCATTAGACGTGTCTATTCTTTGGAGAAAGCAAAAGAAATTGTAATGACCAGCATCTGCCTTCCCTTTCTAGTTATGCCTGTTACCTTCTGATAGAAAAAATTAGTAAGCAGCAGCATTCTCCAGTTTTGAATATGCCAAAAATCTGGAAATGCCTTTAAAGAGCACAGTCGATGACTTTTTAGATTAATTCTATCCCTTTTAATTTTCTACTAGAAACTAAAGAGATAATTAACATAAAGTTACATTCTGAAGAATTCAGAGTGGAGAGAATTTTCCTGCCTTACAAGACCAACACAGAAAAACCTGTGAGGGGAATGGGCTGACAGAGGAAAAGAGAGATGCTGAGGGTACAGGGGACCAAAGTTAAGAGGTCCTGGCACACAGGGCAAAAAACGGGCACGATAGAGTCAGGACTGACAAAAATGTCAAGCCACAAATGACTGTATAGACTAGTGAGATTCCTTGAGATGCTGTTAAAGCAAACAAGGGAATATGTCCAGCCAGGCACAAGAAACAGAAGAGAGCCTCAGTGAACCGCAAGATAGAGTAGAGACTCCAGACCACAAGACTCCAGCGGCTCCAACTGAGAAAGGTGTTACTGAAGCCAAGATGCTTGCAGTTGTTTACAAGATCAGGTATCATCCATTTTAGAAAGCCACTGCTATAAAGCAAAGTAAAAACTTTCGTGGAGAGAGCTGAAACGGGTGACTGAAGCAAAGCCTTCTGAAGGAGCAGCCCCACACCCAGCAGCTGAAAAGCTGTGACGTCTTGTTCCAGACATGGCACATCGTATGCCATACCAAGAATGCAGGGAAGCCTAGCCAAACACACAAGAAAATATTAAAGGAAGAGAGAAGCCTGAGAAGCAGTTATTAGCAAAGTAATAAGGGAACGGAAAATACAAAAGCAAGAAAGAGTACGACGTGGGAACCATGGGAACGGCTCACCAAATGAGAAGACTCCAATTACCAAATAGGCCAAACTGCCAAGAGAAAAGCACAGTAAATTTCCATCTCAAAGGGGGGCTCTGGAGCCTAGAGCAACTGGTGAAAGAAAAAAACAGAGGAGTTAGAGCAAACCTGATGACTTTCATTTCTAGTTAATCTTTATCCCATCATTGATGGAGTGTTTTGCCATTGAGGCAGGAAGTGGAGACACCCACTCTTATGGGCAGGAAGATGTATTTGACATGAGGTATTTTCTGGGATACTCATTGAACTGAAAATCCCTTTTTAAGTGAAGTCCGTAAATATGAATAAGAGTCTGTATTCCTGGGACCAAATTGCCACCTCTACCGACATGTGCTTAGACACACACAGAGGAAGACAGGCCTCAGTGGGTGTGTTGAATGAGCATTCGCCCACCGGAGTGATGACTGTGACCTCCTGTCGCAGGCATTCAGCAACCTTGGTGGGGTTCCCTGCACCAGGGCTTTCCCAGCAAGTCCCCCCAAAGCCTTCTGCCCTATCTCCATCAGTTGTATAAAACTTGCCCTATCTCCATCAGTAAAAGGAAGCAAAAGCCTATTTTTGCAATGAATAAAAAGTTGTGGTTGTACTATGGAATAAAACACTAGCTCATAGCACTCAAGGACACTTACTTAACCTCCATGGTAGTGCTCAGTAGTGTCCTGTCACATTGGAAGGATGGGTCAAAAACCCTTACAGACATCTTACAGGACATCCTTCTGCTGGATAAAATCTGCAGATGTTTCCTGAAAACCACTTTCTCTAAAAGAACAGAAATGGAGCCCCTTTGGAGTGAAACTGTTCACACTCATATGGTGGATTGCGCTAGCAAAATCTCATCAGCACTAAAAATTGCTCACACATCTGGAAGACCCAGCGCAGTCATCTGAGAAGTATTTCATTCCCGAGCCACAGAGCGCTCTGCATTAGGCCAGTCCTTTTTAAAGATGTTCCCTTTCTTTTCTCAGCGACTGTGGGAGATGCTTCAATCCACAATTCATTAGTTCTAGAAAAGTCTTTCTTGACCACCTCCACTTCCAGCCCTGGAGCTGTGCAAGTTTGCACAGTGCTGCCCTGCAGCCAGAGAAATATGTTCCCAGGATTTCTTCTGCATTATCTAAAACAAAGGTTGGGCTTGCTTCTGCAAAATTAGCTTCTGGCAACAAGAAGAGGAGTTTGCAGAAGCCTCAGTCCTACCCTTTCTCACCTGATGAGTGGTGAGCTACTGATGCTCAGGGGCTAACACCACACGGAATCTCTATCTTGGAGTAAGAGGACTTCTTCTCACATTAAAAGCATTGTACGAAAGAGTCTTCTCCCCAGTTATAGAAGCAGAAAATCCCATGAGACTCTAGCTTATGACCTTCAAAATTATGTAAAATACAGTTGTTTGAGGCAGCCACAAAAACTCCATTTTCCCTGCCCAAACTTTCAAAGACAGAGAAATGATGTCATAATACTATGAATACTTATGAACTCCATCTTTGGGAAAAGAGAAATTTAATCACAAAAACATAAATAATTTGACCAACTTCACATAGTTATCTCAAACATTAACAATAAATTATAGCTCTGATACGTCCGAAAGTTTCCTCCAACTTCCCACCAATTCTCCCTAGTGGTTTTTAAATGTCCTGAGTCTCTTAACATACAGCATACCTAAATCATGCTGAACAATGGAGTAATTTAAACTTCACAACATTTGTTGATAATGTTCATCAAAGCAGGAGTTTCCAGACTCAGTAGATATTAGCAATATCAATGAAACCAGAAATTGCACTATTTCCCACTTTTTTTTTTCCTTTTTCCCCATGAGTAAGTAATCATTGGGCTTCTTCAGTACTGTTTAGCTCCCAATAAAGGGAAAAAAATGGGGCTTATTGTTATTTGTTGTCTTGAAATCACTGGATTTAAGAAAAAAGCCAAAAGTATTGTCAAGTGCAACATGATATTTTTGTATGATGAACATTTAATTTCCAAATTAAAAATTCTAGATCAGGCACGTATAATGGCAGAAAAAAAAATTTATATAGAGAAAGAGACTTTAAGTAGATTCCTTTTTCTGAAAATACCAGACAGATGAATATGTGGAATCCAAGACCAAAATACACTGGCACTAACTTCAATGGTGATATTTTTACAATAGTAATATAATTAATTTTTGTAAATCCCTTACAGCTGTACCACCAATATAGCATAGTATTTTTAATAGGCTATTTTCAGAGATGAAATTTTGATCCTGTTCTTCAATGATTTAAAATTGATTAAATATGTGAGTGACAGCTACTGTTGCAGGAAAGCAGAGGACTAGGCACAGAATTATTTCAGAGCAAGCCTTCTCCCTTCCCCCTCATGTCATATAAAAAAGTAAAACTGAATAAAATCCTCCTAGAAACATGGAAAAAAATAAAACTAGAGAATAAATATGAATACATCTGAAAGATGAGACTTTTTTTCTGCTTAGATCAAACAAGTTTATTAAGCCAGATGCGCCTGGATTACTAGAGAGTGGCATAAAAACCTCATGGGTGTTTAGTTATCCAGTTAGACATAGTTAAAAGTTGAACAACAGATGATATGAGTAACTGCACCATGTTGACCACAAGGAACCGTTTAATGAACGAGCATCGTCAAGGTTGAGGAGTCCAGAACTTGCCAAAATACCAGCACTAACTTCTGCTGCAGCCTCACATTGCGCACTGGAGTCCTTACAGGTTCATCAATTATTTTCCACAGGGCTCCAACCTCCCTCTGGTGTTTCAGGTCATCCAGACAGCGATGGGTGTTGCACCCAAGACTTCCAGAAAGCGTGGGGGTGGCACCTGCAGTGTGTCTCCTGGACACAAAGGCACTGCGGCTTTTTGAAAGGCTCACAGCCTGCGAGAGGTGCAATGGCAAGGGAAGGGACACCAGCCTGCACTGCCAGATTTTAGCCATTTTCTTTGAAGCAGGAGATGTCAAACCTTACCTCGGTCTCCACTTTCAAACACAGGCACAACAATATACTTTTTACTTCCCTTCAGAAACTACTGGGGCTGTCTCCAGCCGAGACAGACGTTCACACAGACCAAAACGTAGACATCTCTGAAACAAGTACGAGGAAAAAAATTACATAAAAATTCCATAGTTCGTTCCTTTTTTATTTTATAGTTTGGGGATCATTTTTTTTGTCTTAAATACTTATGGCATTAGAATGCCATACAAAAAATAGCATTTATGGTTATCAGATGTTTAGCTTTGCTTTAAATTGGTCAGCAACACATGTAAACTAGCTGCTCTTTTCCAAAGCAAACTATTCTCTCTTAATAGCTAACTTGCAATGATTTCAGTGTTACACATGTAAATAGAATAGCATTCTTATTTGCCTGCTGGAACAAAGTGGCTTTTAATTTTAAAAAAATTAACAAAATTGATATCTTATTCCTTTACAAAAAATGGCAGCTGTAACCTGTCTTATCTCAGAAAGTATTTTTATAGTTTAAATACGCATTAAGGAGTTGGACAAATATCCACTTATGTTTTCAGAAGATTTGCATTATCCTTGAAGTGACATCATTGATTAGAAAATTATTTACCTAAGCTTAATATTCTTTACAAGTTGGGTAGGAGTTTTTAGGTGGTGGTGGAGGGCGGTGTATGCGTGTTTGGTTTTGGTTCAGGGGTTGTTAGTGTGGGTTTTTTTGGTTTGGCTTTCATTTCTTGCCATTCACTGGGGTTCCTGAGGCAATACGAGGCTGATTATAAAACAGAGCCTTCCTGTTAAAGCTTCGGCAGTTCGTTTGCAGTAAGTATTTGCAGGTCCTAAAATACCACGTTTGTCAAAGCAGACTCCTGAGGAAACAGCAGCAATCAAAAGGTGATAAATTTTCCAAACCATAAAAACCTCTCTTCAAATCCTTCTGGATATTTCAGTGACACTTCTTTATATGAACACAACCTGTATTTTTGGTAATGTCACCTCTACCAGGTCCAGTTTACCTTTGCAAAATCCCAGTAACTGTCAAATATGGCCGTGTTTTTTGTGGAAGAATTCCAGATTTCAGGAACTTGGTCACAGGGAAAGGGGGCATTTCACGTGTGCCTCTAACAGCCAGCAGCACCTCAGCACCTTCGTTCGACACCATCTTCTGCACTTTGGAGGATGGAGGAGATCGTGAAGGCCTTTTGTTTAGCAAACTTGGGGATAGAAAACTTCCTTCTGGGCTTCATACTGACTGCCAGAAGCAGCGACATGTAGTAGCAACAGCCAGGCAAGCGTGCCCTTGTCCTACATGCAGGACTGGAGGCAATTCATTAATCTGCAGAGATGAAGACATGAATCTATTTAAAGAAAAAGATCATTTTATTATCTTAATGATACTTTTGAGGAAATGCTGGCGCCTGCAAGAGCTCTAAAAGACTGATCACTGCTGTCAGGCCGTCATCAAGCAGTGGGAAGAATCCCAGTGGCACCAAAGTTGCTGCTTCTGCGCTATGAAAAGTTGCTTCATTTGGCAGCCTGCAGGAAAAAAAAGAAAATCTCCATTTTGCATAGCAGCAGGTAACATGTTACTCCAAATTTGTAAATAATTTAACAGAATAGTTATCAGAGAAATATTTGCTAACACTGACAATCACTTCCTTGTTGATATTAGGGGATTTGTTTTCCATTCTTTTCTATGCCTCTCCAGTTCAGCTGCTTCCCTCACTTGACAATCTTCCATAAAGACACCGAAGAAAATGATACCACAAAGCGTTTGGAAGAGGGAGTGTTTACAAAGCATATAAATAGACTGTGCTGTATCCAGAGTAATTAGTTGTAAGCAAAGTAATAAAAAATGTGGAGAACTTACAAGTATGCCAGATGACTGAAAATCCAAGATTTATCCCAATGTTAGGGATAATTCGCATGCATATGCGTATAGGATAAATGCCACTGCACAATCTAACGGCAAAAAATAAGTAATAGGCTACATTCAGACCAAACCCATGTAATACTGCTGAAATACCAATTGAGCCAGATGTTAATTTAGCTCATGACCCTAAAAATACATTTCTGCAATGTTATACACAATGTGCAAAGCAGGATCTGTTTTTCCAGACTATTTACTGAAAACTGAATTACTCTGAAAGAGGAGCCCTAAAGACCTAAGTATTCTTCAGAACTTTGCCATTGCAAGTACAGCTTCTGGGGAGAATTATTTAGAAAAAGAACAGTAAGCACTGAAAACATCCCTCATTCCTGTTGTGTAAGCAGCTAGTTTGCAGTGAAAAACCCTGGCCCTCCTTGCCCCCTGCTGTTATGTTTTAAAAATTAATGCAGAACTCCATCAGATCAATGTTTATTTCAGACAGGGAGTTTTTGGCTAAGCTGTAGCTAATGTCCTTGGCGTGTCTTAAGTAGCATATCAGAATGAATCATCTACTTTGGTAATACTGTATTATATTTCTGTCTCTCGTTTAGAGAAGTAATGTGTAGCAAGGGAACCTTTAAGGCTTCAGTCTTCAGTTTGGGAGGCAGTTACACGTACACACGCTGCGATACGCGGCTGCAGTCTATTAAACAGCAGCAGCTCTGAACTTACACTCTGTACGTACCTCTCTGTTGATTTACCTCCTGTAGTCTAAAATGTTAACTAATCCTCCCAACCTTCTATTTCCCAGAAGAATATAATACAGAAAAAAAACCTTATAATTATATCACTCAAACCATTTTGTTTTTCTGAGGGTCTGTACACATGAAGGGCTAAGGGGAGCCTGCAGTGCTTTCTAGCCACAGACACACGGGCTGACCGCAGAGGGAAGCACATGCAGCCCCCAGCCCCACTCGGTTATTTCTAAGCAGAGTATCAAATTCACGCAAAGCATAATAGATGCTGCTATCTGCCATGAATATATGGCGATCATCTCTGAATCTCAATGGCTTTTGGGGCTTGGTCTCAAAAGAGCACTTTCTGCAGAGGCACAATTCAGAGCTTGAGGAAAATCTGGCAGCTGGAGATAGATGCTGGCTGTGCTGTCAGTCTCTGCCCTGAATTGCTGACTTCAGTTAGGCACCATCAGGAGCACTGTGGTTCTCCGTGGGATGCAAGACTCATGGCCTCGTTTCATCTTGTTCAGCGCCTTCTTCACCTCCCCCAGGAACTGCTCTCCGCAGCAGTAGTATCAGATAAATACACCACAGCAGAGGCTGGCCCTTTGCAACCTTGCGTCTGCTTTTATTCTCTCATAGTGCCGCAGCACTGAGCTTCTTAACACAAGCTTGCTTCCTTCCCAGTCTGCTGTTGTGCAGTTCCAAGGGCTGTAAATGCAGAAAGCTTGATGGATGGTGGCACTTCAAACTGTATGGGATTCTTCTCTGTCCTGAAGTCCATAAGTCTGAAGAGATTATCCTCCCAGACAATACCAGCTGTGTTAGGATAACTCTTTTAGTTCTCAGTTATTTGGATTGACGTTTCTACCACCACATTAGGCCCTACAGCATAGGCTTGCTATTGTCTGCCTGAGCTCACGTATCTGAAAGAATTGCTAACAGCAATATACTGCATTCTCACGATACTCCTGCTCAACTTCAAAACAAAACCAGGAATAGTTTACTAATAGGAAGTCATTTAGATTTCCCATTTAACTCGTCTGCACCTCCTGACTGTGTCCCAGGAATCACTGGTAACTTCATTCTTTTGCATTTCGCTTCTCCTACATGGCGCTTGGACGCTTGGACCCTGTGCCTCGTGCCTCTTTCGTCTCATCACCCCCCTTCATTTCATAGAATCATAGAATCATTAAGGTTGGAAGTGACCTCAAGGATCATCTAGTCCAACTGTCCCCCCACCACCTATTACCCACTAAACCATGTCCCTAAGTACCACATCTAACCTTTCCTTAAACACCCGCAGGGACAGTGACTCCACCACCTCCCTGGGCAACCCGTTCCAATGCCTGACCACCCTTTCCGAGAAGAAATTTCTCCTCATCTCCAATCTAAGATTTGTGCTGTGCAAAGCTGTAAAGCCGGATTATTTGGCACCTTGTTTGGTGTTCTGCTTTCACCGACAGCTGAGCTTGCCTGTGTTCCCTGTAAGGGGAAGAACACACACAGAGGTAATTATGGGAGTCAAACGATGCTGTACATCTGAACAGCAATTCATATAGCTGCATCTTGCATGTGGCTTTGTTTTTAAGTTGTGTGGTCCTTATGCAATAGGCTTATTGGAGTGCTTTTATAACCTCTCATAAAAGATTTCAGCATAAGCAGGAAAGGTTTCTTTGGCAAACTGATCCAGCGTTTTATCTCCTGGTTGTTTGCAAGCTTAGACTTCATCTTTTTCATACCCTAACGATGTGGATTTTTTTATTTCCCCTCCCACTGGCAATTCTTAAACTATGTTGCATACCCATCTATCTTAAAGTTTCTTAAATATATACCAGGCTATAGCACTACACATAGAGATTTAAAACAGAAGGGCAAAATAATGTTTAGTAATTTACTAAAATTATTCATTTTAATAAAAGTTCATGAATGTACATGCAACCCAACAGTGTCATTCAGAGGCTGAAGGATGCCATGGCTAACTCAAAGGGAACTATGACAGCACTTGTAAAACAATTCCTCCCTCCCCCCTCATCATATTAGGGAAAAAAAGTAAAAATCTTTCTTCCCCTTTCCCCAACCAGTATATTTAAGTCAGTTTAGCCAGCTGGATTATAGCTGCCCAAGATGCTTTCAAAGTGTTAGAAGCAGCGAATGGAGAGATCTCATGACAGATCATAGAATAGCTTTATCCTGCCCTTGTACTTATGGGCTGGATTTGGTTTTTTTGGGGTTGGGTTTGTTTTTTGTTTTTTGGGGGGTTTATTTGTGTGGGTTTTTTTTCTTTTCTTTCTTTTTTCCCCCCAAGATGTTCTGACATTTATTAAGTTACTTTTATGTGGTCTGTTGACAGCATAATTTAGCTCAGGAAACATTATAACCAATTGTATGAAAATCCTGAACTGCTTTCCCAATGACAGGTAATGACATCTCACACCAGGGGTTCATTTTGGTCTGCTTCCCTTTGCCATACTTTCAGTTTTATTTTAGCTTACAATTGTGCAGTCCTGAATGTGGTACGGTAGGAATTCACCATGAGCGAGGAATAGCAAATCACTTACAAATTCTCCACCAGACAACTTGTGTTATCTGGATACTGTTTCGTATGCAGAGGAGTAAAATAAGTACTTACTAATAAGTAAGTTGTAAGGGGTCGGTTTTAGCCTCTCAGCAGAGCAAGTCAAGCCATGCTCTGGAATGGTACTCAGAAATATAGCTCATAATTTGCAAGTGTGCTCTTCAACAAGTGTTAGACATCCTTCATTTTTGCCTATCCCTGATATAGTCATGAGTCTCTTGTTTCAGCGATGAAAGATCAGCTTTATGTTGGCTCGTTTCAGACTCTCCTAGGCAGAGAAGAGCCTACCACAAAATAATTTAGGAGAGGCAATGGAAGAGGACAGCTTCTGTATTTTGATGCCTGAGAGAGGAGGCTGGACGTGGTGCGAAGCCAGGGGCACCGCGTGCTGGCCCTGCCTTGCTGTCCCCATGCGCGGGCTGTTGCGGGGTACACAGCCGCCTCCCCAGGCGAGGAGCCAGGGCAGACACCCAACGCCTTCCACATTCACCGCCTGCCCCGACAAACCTCTGCAGCAGCTTGGCCAGGAGGTGCAGATCAAGGGACTGTGTACAATATTCCAGCACCCAAAGATGATGGTAAAATACTTCAGGCTGCAAATTTATTAACACTCCAGCTCCTTGTAAGGAGCTACCTTGAAACACATGTTCCTATTTTACTTGAAGTTTAACCAAGTTGGGCAAACACATCCTCTTTTCTCCAGTATTTCTACCTGCAAAAAGCTACATACTGCTTCCACATATATGAATATTTAAGAAAAAAGTTGCAGTCTATGATGCTTTTTTCAGAGACACACAGATTTTAACTTGTTTTCTGCAGAGGCATCCCACAGGGACGTGTCTCAGCTCTTTTACAGTTTCATGTACAAATATCTACAATAAACAACATGTGCCCATGAAGGGAGTAAGGGCTCAGTGTTTCCTGGTTGTATTTTGAATTAAACCTCAATAAAAACAAGGAGACATTAACTACTACTTCATATCTTTGTGCCATCATGACTGAAGCAATAGCTGCCAATATGTTATCAACAGCCACACAAGACCATCTAACTAATTTTGGTGAAATATTTGTGTGCCTGTAACAGGGATAAGAAAAAAAAATCCTAAGAAACTATGAGGGGTAAAGTCCTAGGATGAAAATGCTAGCTGTTGAAACGGCTTCTTTGGAAAGATCTGAGATCATCTAAGTATGAATATTTACTGAAAAGATACATTTCCTTCTTTGATTTTTCAGGTTCTAAGACAAGATTTTATAAATGTTACCGTTAAACGTGACTGCTTTAAAGTATGGTTAATTCCACTGTTCGGTGTTACTCTGTACTAGAATAACCTTTCAGGTCTTTTTTGCAGACCTGTCATGCAAGTGCAGAAAAATTGTAAGAGTATGTTTGCCCCAAATCTGTGAAAGGTTAGTTTATAGACTCCATAGCTTTACACAAACAACTTCAAACCCCTTTAAATCTGGAAGATGATACATGCCTAACTTGGAAGTTAGCAGTGTCACATGTATTTAGGAGGACATCAATCTCTTCATGAAGAAAGGGGGTTTCTCACCCTGAATCTGACACTGTTTGCTTTCTCAGGGAGAATGAAGCACGGGCAGTTTACTTCCAGGACCTTGCAGTCAGGGCGGTTTTACAGCTTCCTCATGTGAAGATGCAGAGACAGATGGGCTGCACTCTTAGCAGGCTCTAGGCTGAGCTATGTTTTTACCACGGAAAACCTTTGCCTGTTCCTCACCTGGAGACTCTGAAGCAGGACCTTTCCTTCACTGAACGTGAAGGTTGCATATGGGAAACAGAATGATGAAAACTCCACTAATAACCAAAATGCTTCAGCTTTTAAAGTTTCAGAAATGGATCAGGCCAACATCAAAGTGGAAATGGGAAAACTTGAGGTATCAGCCTGTCATACCTTGCTGCATCAAAGCCTGCTTTGAGTGAAACAGATTTCGTGTGTCGTTTTCAACATCCATCCATCTTCAGGATAACAGAAGTCAGCATTGTCAGGGGTCTAAAAGCACCACCAGGAACGCAGTTCTTCAAATTCACCAGCACGTGTCCTGCCTGAAGGGCCACATTGTCTTCCCCAAGGTGCGTAGTTCATTTGGCCTGAGCAATGCAAGCACCAAGCAGCTGTGCTTGAAGCATATTTTACTGCTGGTTTCTAGTCTCATCACAATGGAGTAAGCACATGGGCACTACAGCAACACAGTATATTTCTCATGTGCATTCAATCTGTTCTGTCCTCACTTAAATTTGTTTTCCACTAACTGCACTGATTTCCATGTTGACATCCTAGATTTACACTAACGAGAAGAGTAGAATCAGACTTGTTGAATTCCCTGGCCGTTGTCTTAATTTTTGTGGGGTTTTTTTTCAGCTCATTTAGTAACAAGGCTTGAGCAGACTTACTGGGGAGCGCTTCTTTGGCCAACATGTGACATGAACAAAAAAAATCAAAAGACGGATTGTCACTCTTTGCAATACATTTGGAAATGAACAGAAATTCTTTGCATCTGGCATTTTCGCTTAGCCAGCAGGTACTTTTCATCATTTGCTAGGATATTATGTCCATAATAGAAGGGCAATATATGATCCAACAGAAACAGTTGACATCTATAAAGCATATTAAATATTGATGTCTGGCTTGGGACTTGGACAGAACTGAACTGGTGAGAAGCAAAGGAACCACCTTTCAGAATGTTACATAGTAAAAAACACCAGAAAGTATCTAGCATAAATTGCTTTTCCATTTCATTTCCTGATTCAACAGCCGTTTTTAAATGAGTGAATGCATCTTCTTGATGACTCTTCCAGCCTTGTTTTAGAAGAGGAAATGGAAGAGACTGTGGTTGATGCATTAAAAGCAAGGAGAAGCTGTGGAAGCTTTGTCATGTTTCCTCTTCATTCCAGATAAGATTGAACTATGACTGTCTTGTAGAAAGCTTATTGGAATGGGCAAATATTACAGATATTCTGAAAACAGGAACAGTTTGTGGCTGGTGACCTTTGCAAAGATTATTTAGGGAAAAAAACTACAAGGAAAAAAAGTGTCCGTGCAGGTACTCTGAGCAAGCCCAGCAAACATAGCATGTTTGAGAACATGAAGAGATGGTTTGACTAACTGTAGGCAGGACTCTAAGCCACATCTTATTGTGATACTTTTACATGGTCAAAGGGTCAGGTACAATAGGAAGCTTGTAATTAATGCTGTAACAAACAATGAATTAAAAACTTTACAGAAACTAATTTCTACTGGTTTGTATTTTGGGGGAGGTTCTCCTCTTTCATCCCTCTCTCAAAACCAGGATAAGCAAGATGTCTCCATTGTTACAAACGTGACTTCCACGAGAAGCACATCTGAGCATCTCATACAGGGAGGGAAGAAGTGCTTCCAGTGACCGTAGCTCAGAGCAGGGCTGTTGCACTCGGACATCAGGACTCTGATGGGTTTCCCATTTCTGCCAGCCCCGCCAACATCGCTTTAGTGGAACACACCATTATTCATGCTTCAGACTCCCTTTTGTATTCACGTAAAGCAGCCTTACCATAAATGAGAACGAGCCCAGCTGTCTTTACAGGAAATTCTACGTGGGAAAAATGCATAGCCCTACAAATATAGAAACCTGTCCTCTCTCCATCCATTTTCAAACCTGAAATTTTCCTTAGACATATAAAGACACATATAATTAAGGACATTGAGCTAGTTGTAGGGATGCAAATTTGTAGCTTTGCTCTAAGTTAGGCCATTGAAACAGAAGGGGTGAGACAGACTGCTAATCAAGGAGAAAACCATTTACAGAAGGAAGGGAGGAGGGGGCACAGCCCACAGATCAAGCAGCGGCCTTGCACCTGCAATGGACCCCGTTACAGAAGTGACAGGTTCTCCCCCTGCCAGCATCCCCCCAGTCTTTGCCCAGAGCCTGCCTTCACCCAGGCGCCCTTGGCAAGGGCTGGAGGACAGGAAGAAACACCTTTTGCATTCGGATAGGATGACCAGGGGCTCATGTATTGCTGAAACATCATACCCACAGCTTCCTAGAGTCCCACAGACAGTGGGAAGATCACATATCAGGTCTAGGCTCAAGTGGAAGGCCTACTGAGTTCATACAGTAGTGTGAGGCAAGAAGGGGATCACCGGCACATACATCTTCACTGCACCACAAACGAGCTCAAGTGACCTGCTGTTTCGGTGCAGGACAGGAACTTGCAGAGCGGCGGTTCCCCAGGTTTGCTGATGAGCAGTAACGAGCTTCTCTGCAGTCATAGGGGCAGCGGTGGGCCTGTGGTTTGCAACACGGTCCCGCTCAGCACCCACACGCCTGCCAGGCTCCAAACGGGACCAGGATATCACAACTTTCAAGTGAAATTCCATTGCATGGTAGTCGCTATATGCGGCTACAGAAAAATCCATGTGTGCAGCCCTTCCCTTGGCACAGACCTGGCAAACCTCACTAGTGAGAAAGCAGAAATTGTCAGTGTTTGTCATTTTCCTCCTTTACGCAGGTGTCAGTGTAAGCTGACAGGGCCAGTGGAAAGGGTCAAAGCTGAGAGAGAGCTTTCAGCAATTTTTTTACATAAAAACTTGTATTATGCAGCTGTCCCAAAGTTTGCAACATTCAACGGAAATGGGTCTGGATGAAAGAGGAGCTCTGTGCAAGTTAACCTTTTGCTGTGAATCCTGGTTTTTCTCCTGTTCCAGGAGTAAATCAAACACTTACAGTGAACACTAAGTGACACAACAGGCAGCTCCAGTTTGCCATGGGATACTGGTTTCAGCACACTGGAGCTTCTGGAAGAGCCTGTCTGCTTCCACTGATGGCACAGGGGACATGGGGATATTTGTGTCCCAAAGCATTTTTCCTGTGTCTGTCTCAGCAGCCAGTTTGTCCCCACATGCCTATCAGCTTTCTGAAACAAATCAAGAACATCTTGCCTTTAAAGACAAAAAATGTGGGGTTTTTTTCTAATACTGTATTCACTTGAATACATTCCACATTTTTAACTTGGCAATGAAAGTCCTCAATATATCAGGATACTCTCAGCTCCCAACAAGGCGAGCTGCTCAGCACCCAAAACCAGCTGAGATAGTGAGACGTATCTGGAGAAAGCTTTAAATGGTTTAAACTAATTCTCATGATGATGCAGGTTGAAGCAAAGGCACTTTGGATGTGAAAAATGAGGACTTATTTCAGCAGGTGGAAGTCCAAATGCTTTGCCTGTTTGCACAAAGCTAAATGACTTGGATATAGGAGGATCTGGGGGAACAGCTCTGATGGTTGGACTAGATGATCCTTGAGGTCTCTTCCAACCTTAATGATTCTATGCGCCTGCGCATCCCCCTCAGAGCATGGTGTCTGTGCTGGAGACATGGACGCACCTCGATTTCTCCCATCTGAGATGAGTTTCAAGACAAATTCCTGGGATTTAGTTATAACACAGAGCTCTGTGTGGTGCAGCACAACTGATTTCAGTGGGGGGAACTCAGGGTATGAAGCTGCCCGCTGCCAGAACGGGCAGAAAAAACTCTCTTCGGTCTAATAGTCATTTGTGAAGTACCAAGGTAGTTAGTGAGAAGGATTTGGAAACAACGCTGTGCACAGTGTATTTTACCTGTTGGGCCTTTTTTCTTTCTTTTTTTTTGCTTTCCACCATATAGAAACCAAAGTTTATGTTTGGATTTCCTTTCACAAGTATCCTGCTACCGACAGAGTGGAATAAACCATGCACCACACAGGCAGCAACACAGCACACACAATACCAGTGCAGTGCTCCTTCAGACATCTTCCAGAGTTTTACAACAAAATAACTCCAGTTTTCTTCCCCTATCCTACAAAAAGACTGTAAGAGAGAAAGAACAATAATAACGCCCAAGCACACATCTGCAACCACAGATCTATGTACAGACACTTTGCAGTATTCACACATATGACTACAGCTACAGCAGCGGGGCATTGAGACACCAAAACAACCATTAAGCTGCACAGCTCTTCCTGAACGGGTTTCTAGACATTCGCATGCAAGTATCACAGCGGAGAAAGGAAATAGTAGGGAGGAACCAACTAAGTCCTCAAAACCCCCATCCACATGCAAGATCTGCTTTAGCAACTGCATTCAACCAACCACTGCAGGAGAAAGCATCTCCATTTCTCCCCAAAAAGAAAGACAAAAATAACCCAACATCATTCAACAAAGAATCAACTTTGTTCAAACATGCTGACCCTACCAAGCACATTACTCCAACCACAACATATAATAACAACCCTACTTACACATTGCTTCTGATGGAGACACCCAAAATAGCTGCCCAGGGCCAGCATTCCCCCAGCTGAAGAGCAGCAGAGCTGAAGAGCAGCAGTTCTGCAGCTCCCCCAGCAGCGAGGGGGCTGCCCCAGGCCTGGGGTCTCACGGGAAGCCAGCTGATTGACTGGGACTCATCGCTGTAGTTAGAGACAATGCAGCTCATCTGGAGCTTTACCCAGGGCTACTGCTGGGGCTGTTTCTCATATAGAGGGCCACGCTGTATTTGATCATCCATCTATATTTTATGTCTTATTCCTACCTGCTTTATTTACATTTTTCCTGCTTGTCGAACAGCAGCCCACGTGCAAGGGGTTGGGGAAGACAGTCGTACCTCATCAAAACTGTTGCACCTTCAAAATCTACTAACATGGGGTTAAAACCTTTACCCAAGCAGACAACTTCCCCTGCTCCAGCTTTTGCGGTGAAAAAATATGTATCTATTTACACTTCTTTTGAACTTCTAAATTAAGCTGGAAGAGGTTCAAGTGCCCAAGAGCAATTTACTGTAGCTGCTGGGAGAAGGGAAATTTGCATACACATTCCTGTTAATATGAGTAAGGAAGAGAAGGTGGCACAAACTCCACTTCTGCATAAAGCACATCCATCTTCATGCTGAAGTGATTTATGGGGTAAAACAATCTGCCTGTAAGTACCTTTTAAAGTAGAATCAACAACTGCTAATAAAGCAGGTCTTTGGAGAGATGGATAAATACACTGACGTAAGCAGGGGCAGCTCCGTTTCATTCCACAGTGTGAGTACGCCCTGTACCAGTGATGATTGTGGGTCACTGGAAACGGCACATGTCAAAGTAGGTTCAGAATTACATCTGATGTTGGGCATTGTCCCAGTATCTTCTGATATGATATATGTTGTGGTATTGGTGATCTTCTGGGACCTGCAGAGATCAAAAATGCTTCTCCTGAATGAAATACACTGTGCTGGACTGAAGGATGGCTAAAAAAAAAGTCCTGCTGCATGCCCTCCAGTCCTGGTTTTGCTTAGCTAAACCAAGTCCAGGGCCAAAATAGGGCAATAGGTTGATAACCCAGGTTTGCCTCACTAAATGTGGCATCGTTATTCAACACGTAGTTTACTGAGGAGATCCCTCCACTGGCAGGCCACAGTGTAGGGTTCAGTAAACCTGAAACACACGCTGTACAAAGGCTATACTTGAGCTTTTCTTCCTGAATCTTTTTACACCTGTGCATTGGAAGAACATAAGAATATTTCATGCCAGGATGTTCCTGGCTTATCCACCGCACGTCGTGTGCTGTGTGAGTCCCCCCCGTGCCACCTGACCTGGGGCCTGATGGTGCTGAGCTTGGACAGGCATCAGCTGGGCTCTGCTGGCTGCTCTCGGAGGAAGCCTTTCCACACCGGGCGCCTCCGGTGCAGGGAGATTTACACAGTGTGTATATGACTGCCAGCTACAGACCTGATAATATCTAAACACCCACTTTTCACCTCTTTAGGTGAAACAAGTTAAGTCCATATGTTTAGCTTTCACTTTTCCACATTCTAGAGCACATAAATACACACCAGATGTGTGCGAGAGGGAATGAACTCCTGTCAGACTGTGAAAAGCTACGTCAGAGTCTGCCTTTACATTCCCAGCTGCTCCTGAGGATGCTTTGGCAGTGGCTGGTACCAGCGCGGTGGCTCCCGCTCGCGGGGCCCTGGGGAAGCAGCTCTGTGTCAGGACCCTCTTCACATTTCACCGCCAAGGACTTGACAGCAGCTCTCCTAAGTGTGACACTCCAGAGATGTATTTCACTGCAAGCTGTGCCCTTTGGGACTCAGGCTCTTAGAACTAAAGCACAAGTTAATTAAAAAAGACAAATACGGAAGACAGAAGCAATATGAACATTTTAACCAAAGTGAAGAAGAAATCACAGTCTTGCCTTGGCAAGGCATTCATGATAATTTTATACAGTGTTCTGCTGTCAATAATTATTAATGAAGAGTATGAAATACATGAAATTTTCACTTGCTTTCTCATAGTCTCACATTTCCTTTTAGTTAGTTACTATCTATGAAATTAACTTCGTACTCCATATCAGAGGACTCACCACATTTGCAGTTATTGATGTCTGTTTGGATGAATATGTTTTTAAGTATCTGAAGATTTTAGTGGGTTGGGGTTTTTTAAACATTTTTTAAAATGTCTTTTTTTCTGCCTCAGAAATAATTTTTTTTTCTCTGTTTGTCTTTACAGGCTACAAAACTAAAGGGATTCCTTCTGCTGTAAAGTTTTTTGCTAAGGGAACGTGTATCTTTTATTTTTGGAACATTATAAAGAGGTATTGTGTCATGCACGGGATTTTTATTCACAATAAATAATAGTTCATAAAGAAAAAAATGCTCTAAACATAGCATTAAATCATTCAAGTGAGTAAGAGCATCAGCAGAAGCTGGGTTGTGCTGTTTATTAGAGAGATATTACTAATACTAAATGATCTGCAAAGATTCCACAGAATTTTTTTTCCTGGAGTTTAGTAAATTTTAATGATGATTTTGCTGAAAATTGGGTGCATTTAGATATAATGCACAGTGCAGGTAATGATCCTGCTTACCATAGGATACGCTTAGTTAACTGAAAGTTCTCTAGAAACACTATCAGAGTGCCTTTATTTGGCTGAGTCCAGCTGGGAACTCCACATATGTTAGGAATAAGATTTGTGGTTAATTGGCAACAGCTTAAAACATTCGAGAAAGGTTCCTTTGCATAGGAGGACATAATCCACGTCCAGAAGACAGTCATCTTTGCCTCCCAGATGCAGCTCTATCTCGAAGACAAGCTCTTGCTGACTATTTCTAGCAGAGCTGGAGTCAAGGCATGTTCTGCTGTCACACAGCCACCTCTTTGCTTGGAGCCTTTCAGGATGGGGTCTGGGTTGGCTGTTGCTCCTGCGTGTGGGCATGTGCTGGTAGTGCCAGTGCGGAGAAGCCTCTCACAGGAACCAAGTCACTTTTCTTACATAAGATGTTTTAAAAAAGTAAGCTCTCTTAGTAAAATAACATTTACTGGAGCCATGAGCTTACGCCAGGGACAGCAGAAGGTTGCTAAGAAGACCTAACCCTAGAGGATGTTTACATTTTAAGATTTGTTTAGTGCTTATGGTATAATTTATGCCATATGTTCTCTTAGAGTTTTCCACGCAAACCATTTTCTACTAGGTGCGGAGCACAAGGAACTGTGCACCTCCCCCCATCACATACCCCTTCACTAGAGCTGGGATCGTCCTTCTGTGGCAATTCACAACTGAGTAACATGTCCCTTGAATTTATATCTGATCTCTGGCAGTAGAGAAAAGTTGCAGCTGATGAGACTGATTTATGGAAACCCAATCTGACAGATGGGAGCACACATGGAATATGGAACATTAACTTGGTTTTCCAATGACCTTCTGTATCCATCTTGGGAGAAAGCCTCCTCTGGAGGCTGTTTCCAGCTGGTAGCCTGGGACATGCTGGAGTGTCTTTTAGTAAAAAAAAAGCGTGTTTTGTGTTATTAATCATACCAAGATTGCAGCAGCAGTAGTAAATTACTGAGCATAAATTGTCATAAATATTCTGAAAAGGGCTGAAACTGTCAGCCACTGCAGAAGGGTTTTTACATTTCTCCTAGTCTCCTGAAGGGACTCTGTCAATATTTTGCCATACAGTGGAAAATCAGGGAGTAATTCTTCTAGTCTGCTAGACTGATATTTTTGAAAAATCCTTACTCCACTGGCTGAAACATTCCTGTTGGCGGTGAAGACATTTCGTGTGTGCAAGTGAAGGTGCTATCCTCTCCAGGGGAAGCAGCAGAGGGAGACAACCGTGCCCCTTTCTGCCTGCCCTCGTCTGGGCGAATATGGAGTCAGGATTTCTCTTTTTCTACGTGAATTGTTCCAGCACCTTTTTCCCCTCACTACTCTGGAGATGTTTCACATCTGTCCCTGCTCATTCGTGTCATTTCCTCTGAGGAAAGTCTCTCCTCTGAGAGAGCTGGGTTTGTTTAGCCTGGAGAAGAGTAGATTGGGAGATGATCTCATTAATGCTTATAAATATCTAAAGGGCGGATGCCTAGAGGAAGGGACCAGACTCTTCCCAGTGGTGTCCAGTGACAGGACAAGGGGCAATGGACACAAACTGGAACACAAGAAGTTCTATCTCAAGACAAGGAAAAAAACTTTTTTAGGTTGAGGGTGACGGAGCACTGGAACAGGCTGCCCAGGGAGGTTGTGGAGTCTCCTTCTCTGGAGATATTCAAAACCCATCTGGATGCGATCTTGTGCTACATGCTCTAGATGATCCTTCTCTAGCAGGGGTTTGGACTAGATGATCACCAGAGGTCCCTTCCAACCGCTACCAATCTGTGAATCTGAGAGTCTGTGAATCTGTGTCTGTCTCACCTGGGTAACCCTGGGTTGGTGGGCGTCTGCAGCGATGGCAGCTCACGCCATGTCTTCCACCTCCTGCTTAAGGCCAACCCCCTGCCCGGTGCACGAGCAGCCCCACCACTGCCTCTTCCACCTTGGCAGGCTTGGGAGGCAGGACATCTCAGCTGGAGCCCGTCTTTGTGGCAGGACGACAAGGGCTGACGCAGTGAGGGCAAAATACAAATAAAGCTTCTGCTGTCTCCCCACTGTACCTGACGGTGGTCTTGTATCCAGCAAACAAAGTGGCCCTTGTAATGGCCAGACTTCGGTTTGGTTTTCCTGCTTACACTTTTTCTGGTCTTACCTTTTCTGTTTATATATCATGTCTTTGTGCAGAGTCTGCTTCCTCCTTACTGTTCTTCTTCAGAAAGAATTAGAAGACTGTTTAGATTAACATTGTCCAGAGTTTTCACTTTTCCAGGCAGTGCAGGGCTTTGCCTTACTGTAAAATAAATAATTTTTTTTTTTCTACTGGTGTTCTTGAGAGCAATGTTTGTGAGGTAATTGAAAAGGAAAGACGTATTGGTTTAGGTCAACACAAAAATGCAAAACAAAAGACAAAAACCAGAAAAAGGTCGTCTCAAAATCATTTGCAAGGTCCCTTTTCTTCATCCTGTAGCAACAGAATATATACAGTGGAATCTACCTCTGGGTGAGAAGTTTGTTTTTATTTCTCTCACATTTTAGCCTTGCTAAAAGTATAACCATGGGCTAGAAAAAGGAAAAGGTCCCACCTAAGTGTAACTGTGGCTGTACTGGAACAGCACAGGTCTGTCCCGTCTCCAGTGTGGGGCACAGTGGGGGCACTGGCTTCTCCTCAGTGCCTGGCAGTGCGTAGCCTCACCCAGGGCTCTGCCTTCCCCTTCCCTTTCCCTGTGCTGGCTCCTGGGACAGGGCCCTGCTCCATGGCGGCTGTCCCTCACCCTGGCCTGCTTCACCACTGGCATCGTCTTGGTCAGCACCATGCAGCACCAGCACCAGCACCAGCAAGAGGGTCGCTAAAAATCCCGTGCAAGTCACCCTCAGGGTCTCTGCTGCCCCGCTGCCACCATGGATGGGAGCCCGGGATGTGCCAGTGTCATCTGCACCCCGAGAGACAAATATTTATTTATCAATCAAAGTCTTTTTAGTATACAGGTCAGTGTAGTATGATAATATTAATGTAATACTTTTATTTCAAGTATCACTGAACATAATCAGTAGGCAGGAGAGAGGACCTTTACCCTACTGAAATGGAGTGGGCGATGCTCAGCCTAAAGCACAGCACAGTGGAATACTTTATGGCATTCCTTTTAATTTTATCACAGCCTATTCTTAATGCCCTCTTGCAAATGTACATCTATTTTAGGTATCCTCACTTAAAAATAGATCAAGGGTGCTAATTTAGCTGTAAACATAATCCATCTGGCATCTTTGAAGTAATTTCTCTAATGATTTCACTGAAATCAACACAATTCACTAGCCATTAATTAAGTATCTTCATCCAGTGGACCATAGCCTATAGAATTAAGACTGTGAATAATAAAATGAAGGAAACATGAAAGAGTTTCTTTTGATCTGGAGATTTTCCCTACCAGAATGAGATCACAAGTGCTTCATTATGTTTTATAGACTGACAGAAGTTCAAAGCTAACACTAGGCAGAGATTGGTTGTCATCACTGGATTAAGTATCTACTATTCAGTCAGATATGGTTATTGGTTATGATAATTCCTGCAAGAGTGCATCCATGAATAAAAACAGCAAGTATGGTAATCATATGTAGTCACAAAAATGTTTAGGCTTACTAGAAGCATCGTTACCACTTGCGGGAATAACAATCAGCATTTTACTATGGAGTGCCAGAAACAAAGTAAGAAGCAAGACATTGGGGACATTTACAAAGACACAAGTTCCATCTAATATGTGGCTGTCCCCAAAGGGCCAAGGATGTGCCTCAGCACCGAGTATTGGGTGTAGCAGCAAAAGCCCACTCTTGGCTGTATTTCCGGTCAGACACCTCTCCCAAAGCTGCCTGCAGAGAGGAGCTGGGGCTCCATGAGCACACCGAAGCGCCGGTACAGAACCAGAGGTGAAGCAGCTGCCTGCTCTGAGTGCAGAGGCCCTCCCTGCTGAGGTCCTGCTGTCATGCTGCTCAGACCCTGGGACCTGAGAGAAATGAGTGAACAATAAGGAATTGGTCAGGACTATAGTTCATTTCCAATGGATTTGGTGTAAAAATATGGTTCTACATTGCTCACATATATCTTCAAAAGTTGGGTGCTGCTACAAATACTTGCAAGTTTTGTAGCAGGAAATGTGTAAAAGCTCTTAAAAGTGCGACATGTATGTGAGCACTTGCCTTGAATACTGATACACGGAGAGCCTACACCTTTCTTGGGAACTGTTTAATACAGTTGTTTTCTTTGGACTTCTTGGGAGGTATTTTTTCACATCAATGCATTCTTTGTTTTATGTTGGGAAACATGAATGAGCTCTGTATATGTATCTATGAGAATACATATAATTGCATATGATGGTTAAAGGAAGTCTACAGGAACCATTCATTGATATTAAGCAAATGATTTTTTAAAATTAACATCTGGTATAAATGACTATGACATAAATCACTGTTAACCTGAATCAGCTTTAGCTTACTATAGAAAAGGTATTGATATATAGTGTAATGCAGAATGGAAAATAACCCAGCTTTCTTCCATTTGCCCCAAGACCTTTCCGTGAACGTTACAGCTGCCAAACTTTTCACAGCTAAGGACTGTTATAGCCATTTTTGGTGCCACTATTATCACAAATAATTAATAATATGGGGCTATAATTAATTTAATTGGATACTGTGATACAGCAGCCTAGAGAGTTTAATCATGATATCTAAAGGAGAGCAACTATATTTTAGAAATTTGAACAGAATCAAATTGATTTGAGAGCTCATCCAAATGAAAGACAGAAATAATATTGTACTTCATTTCATATCCCTCCCCCCCCGCCCCAATTTCCAGTGCTGGAACTAAGACAACACTATCGGGAATATTCCTGCATAACGCACTGTAAGTCTCACACTGATCCAAACCCTTACATGGTGCAGCTAACGAGTAGTACGCAGTTCAAAGATATAATAAATGCTTTCCTGAATCTGAACCAAACAACTCCCCTTTAGAGGTACTTTGCTGCCATTTGTCTATGGCAAAGTTTGTTGTTGTCATTGTTCCTGCTGTGAACACACGCTTCTAACACCTCTAAAATGATTCTGCCCCTGCGAGTATTTCTGTAAGAGCGACGACTGTGGCAGAGGCAGACTGTAGCTTTAATGAGCAGATCAATGACAAATAAGATGTTTAGGCATGAAAGTAACAAACAAGCAGCCACAGGGATTTAGTTTCATTCCTAGTCTGCTGTATCTCTAGTTTTGGATAGCTAGAGGTACATTTTAAAGAAAGCTCCTGACAGTAGCACACAGCTGAAAAGATCATTAAAACAATTCACAAGGATGTACTGAATGACAAATTGTTTTTTTAAAAAAAAATCTACCAATGTTTTCCACGGTATGAACTGGGTCTTGTGTGTGTGCACTTGCACACCCACTCAGCTCCTAACACATGCCTATATTTGGAGAATATAAAAATTACTCAAAATTTGGGGTTGTTTGGAGATGGGAAGGAAGAAACCAAGGTTCTAGGATCAGCCAGGTGCTTGGCTTTTGTTCCTGAGGAACAATTCCTGGCCTTATCGACTGTAATGCACTCCTTGTCACTGAAAAAACAGCAGAGCGAAACATCCACTTTGTCCGGTTTTCTCCAATTCACAAGGTCTCCACCTCTGAAAGTCTATTTGAAATAAGAAGGCAAAGAAGCCTTTCAGATTCAAGCAAACTGTCCTTCCCTGGGGAAAACTTCATCCCAGCCACCGCCAGTGATGCAAGGGACAGAATATCCCACGCCAAGTAAGACCAAAGGGTTGGTTGCTCAGATGGTTCCAGTTCCTCTTGGCCCTCAAGGCAGGAAGAAAAGAGTTGGCTTTTTTTTCCTTGCTGCGGCTGGCTGTGCCTGGGGTTCAAAGGATGACCTTGGTGGGGCAGGACAGTTTGTCAAGAGTGAAAGAGAGTTCACCAAGAAAATGAATATTCGTGCCTCTCACTAGCACTCTCACTGGAGCTACTTCAGTAGTCTGAACAAGTGGGCATGTGGTCCTCTGCAGGATTTTCTTTTCTTCTGTTGGCGATAGTCCTGTTTTTTATTATAGTCTACTGTGATGCCCTGCTAGGAAAGACACAGGAGGTGCCATGTGCCTGAGCTGCTAATCTTAAAGTTAGGGCCAGTTCACCTGCATGCACAGCTTTACAAGGGTTTCCTTGTCCAACATATGAAGCATAGATTGTCCCAAAGCAAATGGAGGCAGATAAGAAAAGTCTGATATACAGCGAGTATTCAGGAGGAATAAAGTAAAATAATAAAAAGGTAATTTCTTCCAGTGTATTTTCTGTGAATCGGGGATGTCCTGGGTGCCTTACGTAAAGTTTTACTATTTAATGTGTGAGTAGAATTTTCATCTAATGTTACCAATTTCACTCATTACCTCCTTTCTTTTAGAAGATCAATATACCCATTAAGAAGAAGGGTTTCAGCTAATGAGGTCGATATAATTGAAAGCTATTCAACATCCTTTTTCTTGAGCGGATGCTCCAGAGAGCCACCCTCAATTTTTCATTTGGTTTCGCAGAGTTTAAGGTTGTGTTAAGAAATACAGACCCCCTGATTATTTATTTAAAGGAATCTAAATATGTCTTCCTTTAATGTTTTAGTACCTAGCGAATAAAACAGCTGTCAGCAATATGTTCTTCTGAAAGGCGTTCATATGAACACTAAGTCTGTTGTTTCTAATTTCAAAAATATGGCCACAGTCAATAGTCACCCGCAGACAGGTGTGCAGTCCTAATATAAATTTTGTATTTGTCAGCACATATGCACATTAAATATGAAGATGGTAATACTAAGCTTTACAGAGTGGAACAGTAAGAGCTCTAAAATTAATATCAAATGCCTTGACACTGTCAGATGGTTACCAGGTGCCTTATCCTGTGAATTTTACATCATTAGGAATGTATTTAAGAAACATGATTTGTGGTGCAGTATGTCACTGAAATTGCCAAATTCAAACATTGAATTATGTTGGGTAAAATAATTCCTCACGTTTGACAAAGTGAAGTGGCTTTAGATGTGGAAGTTATTTTCGTATTGCAGGCTCTGCGAGCACTTAATACAGATATTTTCACATGGGCAGACTAAGGATCTGGAACAGGATCATTGGCTAAAAGGGTGCTGCACTTGTTTATGGCCAGGTTGAATCGATCCACAGTTCTCTATAGTTCTGAATAAAACAAAAATCCCAGCTTCAGAAACCAGCTACAGATTTTTATTTCACATACGGTGAAGTAGAAAAGTATATGACAAAGTCCCGGCCATCTTGATGTCACTGACAAAACTTCTGTGGAGTTTTAATAAAGCCCTGGCCATTGACTCTAACAGCTACTATTAGAATATAAAAAAAATTAATTAGATAGAGACTGACCGTAGGAGTAGGAGTTGTTTCATTTAATAGAACACATTGTGTGAATGAGAACTTACTTTTTGTCTTCATTTCTTCTCCACTAAGAACAATAGCATGTTTGAGGATATGTGGAGAAAATTGCATACAACCTCCAAGTAAAGATACTAAAGTTTACAAATTTGTGGGATTTTTTTTCCCACAAAACTGTGCAAACAGGTGTTTTACAGAAGGAAGGGCAAGGAAGTAGAAGAATGAAACCAAACATTCTGAGATATTTCTGTATGAGAGTGTTATTTCAGTTAGCTAGGAATAGTGGGTATGCCAGACAAAAGGAGCACATTTTGAAACCAGGGCACAATAGCCGCAACCACAAACACTCACACTCTCACTTTGCTTGCAACCCCCTTTTTTTTTATGTTTGTGTGCATACCAGAAATACGTTACTTGTCAGTATGTTTCTCATACAAGTGTGGAACTGTGAATCGCCACCATGTGTGTCTTCACGTCTGAGCACTGGAAACATACTCTCTGCTAGCAGTGGCCAGGAGTCCTACCATGAGCAAACAGAACACCATCAAAAGCCATTGCAGAAGCAGAATAAACAGAGCAGTTTACTGGCAGCAGTTTACTGCTTTGAAGGAAATGTCTGAGGCTGGTACTGACCCAGAAAGCCTTTACTAATGGCTTACGGATTTTTAATTAATAAAATTTTGCTAAGTCTAAGTTAATCTTGAGTAATGTATTGGTATGGAAACAATCTAGTTCAAAGGATGATTAATCCGTTCCAGTGTGATAAACATTAAGCAAGGATAATTAATTCCAGATTTTGAGATTCAAGAACTTAAGCTTCTGAATGGCTAATCAAATACATACAATGGCAAGATAGTTCAGGAAGTCTGATCACATCTCATATGTCCCACCAGAGGCCTCATCTATCATATAAGAGATAATCTCATTCTTGGAGCAACTTGACAGCACAGTCAGACATAGTACCTAAAACTATCCATCTAGCCATCCATTCAAAATAAACTGCTTGGCCACTCACCTTGGAAGGATTTCTGTCATCCATATGCTCTTTCACACAACTTTGCAAGTGGGTATGAGTCTTCATTATGATCTTCTGTTGGAAGCACTCAATTTATATCATCCCAGACCAAAGTAGATGTTAAATCACTAAAATCTGGAATCAAATCTGGCAACCTTGGACATACTTTTAAAGAAATACTTCATCCATGTGTACAGTTCTTAGATGTATCTCTTCATACTTTGGGAAGTGAAGTCTGACATGCAAAATGAAGTAAGAGGTTCACATCTACAAACCAGTATTTATCCAGGAGGTAACACTTACAGTAAAATACACTTTTCCCCTATTTAAGTAAATGATACTGTGAGACTAATAACTGTAAGATCTTAAAACATAACTTGTAGCCAAAAAAGGAAAAAAACAAGCAAATTTAGGATGGTCCTGAATAAGGAGATTCATAGAGAATGCATTGGGAAGGGCAGTTGCTGTTACAATCTTCCTGTAAGATTTGGACTACTTGTGCTAGAGGCAAACAGAAAAAAATAACACCAGAGAATAATTACTGAATTCACACTGAGGATTTTTTGGCATGATTGTCTTGTTTCCAGTACTTGACTGGCCAAATTACAGCTGTCACTGAAATGTGCCATTTGTGAGAAAAATGAAATGGCTATTCAAAACAAAGTCTTCGCTGTAGAGTTGCATAATCCCTGGGAAGTACATCATCCGGAGTTTCCGAAACTTCCACAGCTAATGTAAATAGCAAGATGTAAAGCAAAGACAAAATGGAAATGAGCAAGGAGTCTTGGGGCTAAATTCCATCTTCACTTGGGTTGCTGCAGCTGGAGTGAATAGAAAAGTCAGGCATTTGACTCTAATATGTACAAAGGTACTTCTAATGTAACTCTGGTCTGACTTCCAAAATAGGTTTTAGAAAAATATTAAAAAAAACATTTATTTCTGCCTGGAAAAAAAGTTTGAAGGAAGGAACTCACTTCAAGAGTTCCAATATTGTTCAAAGAAAGGACAACCAAATCATCAAGGCATCCTTTAGAAACTGTGGAGAGTGGTTAGATCAAGTAACATGAGTGCGTCAAAAGGCACAACGAGAAAGGATGCTTAGAGGACTCATGAAAAGTTGGGTGCTTGGGCACTTTAAGTTTTCATACTTTGGCTGTTCAAATAAAGTACCTTCACAAAAGACACCTGCACAGAAAGAGATGCTATTTTTCTGTTATGTGATATTGAAAAGTGCATCAAAGAGGGCAGGACTGTGTGGAGCAAAGTTCCTATTTTAACACAGAATTTTACTTTATTATATATAAGAAGACAGAAGGGAACGGAAATTCCTGATAGTCACCATTCAAAACTGGACATGATGCCAAGAACTGAGAAGTGATTAGGCTGCTAGAAAGAAACAAGACTTATTGTACAAAAATCATAAAGTCATCCTGTTTCCAGATGTTAGCTTGGTAACTGAAGCCAGAAGAGTTGAATCCTAGCAAAGAGTATTTTATAAAGAACATGAACTGCTGTTGATACCACTGTTCCCAGTACCCCCAGCAGATGTGAGTATTGCTTAAGCATGCTAAGTTCAGCAGTGGAACCATGCCAAAAATTCTATCAACAAGCAGTACCTAGCAGGATTCAAAGGATGTCTTCTGCAAAACAACAGCATAGAGTTTTTGTTTCTATTACTGGGATTTATTTCATTCTGGGGAGCTTGTTTTTATTTCAGATCTTGGGGTGATGGGTCTACTAGAAACATGTAATTGGAAGACAAACACATTTCCCCCTCCATTATTACGTGCGTACACTGAAAGAGAAATCAGCAAGACTACCACCTCTGAATGCTTCTGTCTGGGGAACTCTCCCATGAAATGCAAGCATGCAAAGAAGTATTTAACTTTGTATTTCTGGGTCACACATGCTTCATAAAACATGTTGGGTCGGTGCTTGAGTATAACTGCATGGAATTACTAAGGGTTGGAATGTCATCAGTAAATGTCAGAACAGTATCTGAGCTCCATTTTCTCTATAGAGACACTGTAGGATTGTATCTCTTCAGAAATATCCATTGGAAATTTCTCCTAAACCATAATCTTAGTAAAACAAGCCAATAAAAGTAGAAAAATTAGTTGAAATGCAAAGAAACTGGATTTTGAAAAATGTATTCAAAGTTAAAATTCAAAACCAGATCATTCAGCTTACACTTAAATTTCAGAGAAATGCAAGTATCTCATTTTATACCATTTAAAGGCACTCACGCACTCTCCTCTCTCTTGATTGTTCCTGCCAACAGCGGGCTGCCACCTACAGAGATGCTCTCTTCTGCTAATTCCAGGATCTTCTGATCCTGCTGAACCTCTTCCAGAGACACCATCCTTGCTTTCCAAACCATACCCAAGCTCTGGGTTTTCATCAAAAGATGGAGGCCAGAAGCTACTGAAGAAAAGAACATTTATCAATCCTAGACCACTTTGCCTGTAACAATTCTCAGCCAGGCCTCCAAGCAAGCTTTTCCAGCAGTTCAATGCTTTTCAAGAATATCATAGGCAAAAATCTGATCCTTTATCATAGCTTGGCTGGTTCTGAAACTTTATTATGACAATATTTGTCTGTCATTTCACTGTTTTGCAAAATTTAAGTAGTTCTACATTGTGGGCAGGCAATGAGTGCCTAAGGTAGGAGAGAAACACACTATTTAAAACCTTATGTGATGTCCTTCTGATATGTGCTGGTTTTAAACAATCACATAGCCTTATCACTTTAAAAAAAAAATAATCCAGCACTACTTACGACTCAGCATACTTCACAGCTTTCATAGGGTACTGCAGCCATGAGTTGGATTTTATGTTTTACATAATATAGTTGTATTGATTGTCAAATCATTATCAAATATGGCAACCCATGAAGTATATTGTTTGTCTCTACAAAGTGATCTGTAAGAAAATGTTGGCTTCTGAATCACTGACTGTCTCACAGGGGTTACCTGTGTCCTTCAAGCTAAGTACACATAAATGACTACCAAACTGTGGGCAAAATTTGCTACAGCAAATTCCACTTAAATTCAGATGTCAACTCTTTTACAACACAATCCCATTAAAAAAACCCCAACAAAACAAACCAACAAATAAAACCAAAAAACCACACCCCAAAACCCAAACCTAAACAGTGGCATGTAAACTGTGATGTCATTACCACTTTTCACGTAGTTCATAAAGCACATATAAAGACCTTATATTCTCCCGCATGGTAAGAAATTCAGAAACAAATTGGAAATAAAGCCTAGGACAGAATCAGGAAAGTTTGCTGTACTCTGGCAAAGAAGTTGCACAAGGTCTTGAAAGCTCCTAGGTTGGGTTCCTCCTGCAGATTTCTTGAGATTTTTCCCCCTCTAGAAAAAGAATGAAATGTTGGTACAAACCAGTTTGTGTCGTGCAGCATAGTAATGTACTGATTTTCTCAAGTGGAGAGAGGAGAGGAAACCTGACTGTGGTGGAACAGCCAATGCCCTGAGAATAACCTGAAATGCCAGCTTAGCATTTTTGCACTTCAAAAATGTCCTTGATTTTTATAAACAGGCGTGATGGTAAAATTGAAGCTGTTAAAAATACATGGTTTACTTTGGTAGTTTATAATTCACAGTCGCATTTAGTGGGTGGAGTGGTAAATTAGTAAGTGGCCTGCTGCCACAGCAGAGCAGCCTGCTGCTCTGCAAAGGAGAATCTTTGCTAAGAATAGGAATGTGGTCACAGTGATAATGAAGAAGGACTCAGCATGCCTGAAACGTTGATGGGAGATCTGAAGATGGTTGCTGGATGTGTAACAGCTGCTCTAGAAATTAGATGTTATCAAAGATTTTTTTTTGAAAGATTGAATTGGAAGAAAACCATGCAAAGCTTAACCAATAAGACCTGGTTTCAATTTTTTGTAGTACCACTGAAAGAAAGCGTGGCATATGACATATTTATGCTGTTGATAAATTGGAAGGTACAGTTTTACAGCCAACAAAATGCTATGTTTATTCTGCCATAAGAGGCAGGCAAGATTGCAGCAGAGCCTCTACATATAAACACATCCTTTTCCCTATCGCTTTTAAATGAAGAAGATTAATCTGTCTTAAACATAATACAATACATTAATCAGGTATTTGATCCAGTCTGTCAAACACGTAAAGAAAAAAAGGTCTATTTATAAGTCAGTTACTTCCTGGAAACAACATTATTGTTCTCAATAAAACCAGCATTTTAAAGACACTAGATTTCTCTGAGGGATTTGCTTATCACGAGGATGCTACTCCTTTGGACTCGTAGTAGCTGTAAAAGACTTATTCAAAGCTTGCAAGCCAACAGCATTACATCAAGAATCCTGAGTGAAGGGTGCAGATAGATGTGGATGGAAACATAAAATACACTCCACCTTCAAACATTTGGAAACTTTACTACTACTGCTGACAGCTGCGATATGATTACTGTTCAGCCATAAGTACACGAGAAAATATTCTGAACCCGAACGTGTAACAGGGTGACCTGTGTAACTGCAATAAATCCATGGGTTTGGCTGCTTAAATGCCCCATCACTGGGCATCAACATAGTACTGTCACTTCTCTGGCCTAAAGGAACATGCTTGAGCTATGTCAGCCTTAAAATGATCCACAGGAAGTTTTTTGTTAAAAAAGCAAAAAGAAATCTGTATGATATCATTGCATCTACTTCGCGCCCTGCACAACCCTTTCCTAAAGGGCCCTGCTTTGATCCCTGTTTGTGCTGGCCAGCACCAGGCCTCCCAGCGCAGTAAGGGCTGTACACAGATGTTACGCTGCTAAACAGCTTGTCAGGTCTCTTTTCCTGTAGGAAAAACACCAACGGAGTGATTTTGTCACAAAAAGTCTCATCTGTCTGTTTTCCAAGGCAGGACGCTGGACACGATTCTAGAAGACATTTTGAGCTGCATGATAACAGTCCTTCCTTAAACTTTCCACAAAAATCCAAGTGTTGGTTTCATTCACCGTTAAATAGATAAAAGGACTAGTCAAGAGAAATGCTGCGCTAGCAACTGATCTCACTCGACTGAGGAGCCATTCATACGGAGCTGAATGATTGCTATGTCTCTCCTATAAAGCTGTTGCTTAAGGAGACAGGTGTCCGGAGAGAAGTTACTGACTTTCTGTGCTCTCCCTGGAAAGACTCCATGTTACGACAGGATTTATAGCAGGTTTTGTGCCATAGATAGGAAACAGATCAAGTTCTCCAATCGATCTTCAGCCGCTAATAATATGCTACTTGGCAGACAGGATTAAAGGGGGTAGGGCCCTAAGTAGCCCTAAGACTTGTGCTTCTGCTTTAAATTCTGTGTTCCCACACATCAACAAATCTAAAACATATGACAAGATAATGATCTTCTCCTTCAAATCCTTTCTTTCTCCAAACCAGCAAGAAATGAGGCACTGATGAGTTACTGTCCATTTTATCACAGATAAAGAATTGCAGGAATAGGGAGTTCAGGTCAACTCTTTAAGGTCTGCAAATTTCAGGAATCCACATGCTTACAATTTAACCTAATTAAAGCACTGAGATTCTGATTGGACATGGACATTCACTGGCTTTACAGAAAACCCACCAGTACCAGTTCAGCTGTGGGCTCTCTTACATGCCTTGGATGACACCAAGTCAGCTTTAGTGAAAAAATCACCACAAAACTCCATAAAATTCTGCAACACATACAATGCACAACATTCGACTATGGGAGTCTGTAGTAAAAATGTCTTCTTACTGGGAAATCTAAATACAGTGGGATAGAGAATACTAGTGTTCTTACCCAGCTTAAACCTCTTTAAATCTTCACTGGGTGAGCTCATCTTGAAAACACGGTCAAAATTTTACACAGAATCTCTGATTCCTATTGCTTTTCTGGCCAAGAACATCCTGAGCAGCAGAAAACTTCCTGCTTGCTAAGGATACTGTGAATGAAAACGGAAAACACTCACAAAGCATGTATGGTACAAAACTCTTGTTTTGATAATTTTTCTGTACATATTTGGAGCACTAAGATGTTTCCTCTGACTGTATTTGAAAACTGCAGCAGCATATTAAGCATCTGGGGGGGTGAGGGGGAGAAATGCTAAATCAAAGTCTCATTTGAAAAAAGGCCAAGAGGCGAGATGCTGGTAACAGCATCATTATCAAAGCTTCTAAAATCATCTAGATATGAAAACTCCCAAGCATGATGAGGCTGTTTCTTCCTTGAAAACTGAGTGTCACTTCGCTATGTGAAGCGGACAATAAAAATAAAATGCTTTAAAGAAAAAGATTAGAATCCCAAAATACAGTCAATTCAGTATATCTGTATCCAAGAATTCTGCAGCATGACACGTGGCTTTGCTGTAAAATGAACTACTTTAGCTCTGTTTTACACCATAACTAAAAATACAAATAGCAATTTAGTGTAACTGGAAAAATCCTTCGGTAATTAAAAAAATAATTTAATTATTAAAATCTCCAGCAATTGCTGTCTCTAAATGAGCTAACAAAATTTAAAATGCAAATAAAATGGTCAGCTAACACCAGTTCCCATATGCAACTGAGAAAAATAGTAAGTGATCTTTGTGACTAGTACCTGCATTTCTACCATGAAAAAAAAAAAGAATTAGTAATGAAGAGCCATAAAAATATCATCATTTGGAAAATGCTGTCTTCATTTTAAAGAGATTTCCAAGACTTCAAAGATCAAAAATTTATAATCCAGTGCTTAAATATGAAGAAAACAAAAGAAAGTCTAGATTAATAGAATGGAACCGATGGGTTGAAAAAAATACAAATACAAAAATACAAATTTCTAATTTTATAAGCTGAATCAAGTCACATATATTTTATGTATCTTAAATTTATTGTTTGTAGATATTCAGTGGTAAAGAGGTACCTGATGCTGTCAGCAACTTCAATAATTCCAAACCTTTCAGAAGGTTTTGATAAGTAGCAGAAGCAGAATGAAATTAATACAAATATGGTAGTAAGTGTGTGTGTGTGATGCAAGAACTTCAAAAATATAACAGAAATATTTGCTAATAATATAAGTCATATATAAATAAATTATTATTTTTTTTAAAAAGTGCACAGAAGCAAATCATTAATGCATATGAATGTTAGCATGGATAAGCATTTGGGGAAAAAAAAAGAATATCAACATTCTACACATTATAAATATCTGAAATACTACCTTTAACACGCAGGTGTTGTCTGTGTATGAACTAACAAATTATCAGTTAAAAAATATACATTATTTAAATACACTAAATTCTAAATTACATATATTTAATTTGTCTGAATGTACTTTTCAAAAAAACATATTGCAATTCTATAAGCATATATCTATAAAAACAATTACTTTCTCAGTCAAAATTGGTTTTTGTATTAGCCCTGTGTGAGCTGAATATTTACATGTTTAACCTGAGGTGTAAGTCAGTCTTACTTCAGTGACGAGCAGCTCCTGTACTCAAGCACAGATAAATACTTCAACACTTTACTGCAGCTGTGTCACTGTGAAAGGGCGTATCAACACATTCAGAGCTTAAATTCTATCTAGAATACTTTCCTACTTATATTTGTAAAATATTACTGTAGTATACTCCTGATCATAATGGGACGCAGGGAAAAAAGGCTGGATGGGACAGCGTTGTGGCAGCCACCACTCCGTGCAGCGCAGCAGTGCGTGCTGTGCTGGTGCTGAACTACAGGGGGAAGGCAGGAAGGGAACCTAACACTCACTCAATTTTTGTCTCTCTTAATACGATAGATATTATTATCTTGGGCAACTAGACTCCTACAGTAACAGAATCATAATTACTGCTAAATATTATATATTATTAATAATTAAAAGATGCCAATTACTGTGCAAACAGTCCATGGGTGTTCTCTTCCCCCACAGGAACTGAAAGGTAATCTGTGATCATCTGCATTTACCATGGACTAAAAGGATGCACATAAGATTTTACAGCACAGGCTCTAACACACTGCAAATTCACAGACCAATTTACAACTGTCACTGCTGCCATGCGGTCGGTCTTTTCACTTCTGTTCCATGAAAAATACAATTCCTTGTATCAGTAATACCAGGCAAGTTTTCCATATGTGACTAGCCAGTAGGATACACAATAATAATGGACTTGCTTTTCCCTGCTCAGAACAGTTTTCCTAGGGGAGAATTAACATTACGCTGTCCTGCAAAATATTATAAGGCCTCAAGAGCCTTACCTCCAATGAGACTTAGACAAATCTTGAAAAGTTTCTTTATTATTGAAATAAATTAAAGAATTCAGCCAAACATTGTTATGTATGAAGCTTTCAAAAACTGCACGTAATTCTGGATGCTCTGGTTCTTGTTCTCCGACTTCTGCAGGCTGTTCTCCAGCTCTTTCAAACATACTTCACGGTGCTTTTCATTCTAAAGAGAAAAGAGAAATGCAGCGCAACTTAGCAATAAAATACAAATCAATCAAAATTATACTGAAAGACAACTAGTACGTAATTTTTGTAAGTCTTATTTGCCCATAAAAGTTTTCAGAATCTCCACAAAAAGTGAGGTTCCCAAAAGGACCTCAAAATATTGAGAGCTTTATTTATATTCAGTCAGGAGCAAACAGAACATGTTTGAATAGGTTTATAATAAAAGAAAAAGGCCTGGGAATGTAAAAACTAATCCTCTGAATTTTTATCATGAAAGATTTCTAGCATCTTAAATCTGTTATGGACTTAACACACTCTCTCATGTTGATTTTTCAAGGAAACATCTGTTATTGATCTCTGATGCGACGCGATTTTTGATGCCTATTGTTCCATATTTAAAAAAAGATGATTGATAGCAACATTATCTGCTCATTAGTTCCACACCTGATGCACACCATAGATCATTTGTTACACAAAAACTACAGATATTCAGGTATTTCCTTTTATGTCTACTACAGATCTCAGATGCTTGTTTGGATGAAATTATAGTCTTCAGATTTAAATCCAGCCTTAGAAAAAAATTAATCGGGTTAGAAGAAGTAACTGAGTAACGTTACCTTCGCCGTCCTATTTCGTTCCTAGTTTCACTACAATAACGGGACTAAGACCATTTTATCATTTTCCATAATGCATTCTCAGTTATATGTAAACATAATTGGAATAAAAAGGAATAAATTTAGAACAGTTCTTCTCTCCAACAAATATGCCTTTCATATTTATATTTTAACTGTAAGCTTAAAATGGAAACTATTTGAAAATATACTTTAGTTCAAACACAGAAGGATTAACAGGAGTCTTCTGGCAAGTGACATGAATTCCTGTTATCTAGGACTGCTGATTCTCAGAGTTTCTTTGCCTTTAGCCATCGGTGTGAGGATTTAAAACTAACAAGCAATTATTTATAAATTAAATTATGCTGGTAATTTGATTGAAAATAGCAAATTTAAATAATTTTAAAATAGAACTATGCTCTTGAGATTCAGTTCTGTTCCCACTGAACTCAGTAACTGGACTACCACTGATATTACAGAAAACAGGATGAGGTTGAAAAATAAACAGTAAAGTAACTTACAGATATAAGTAGTATAAAAATAGATTACTTTAAAACTGACAAAAAAGAACAAAAAATTCTGCCAAAAATGCAAATCTTTCTACTTGTTTTTTAAGTTGCAGAGGGAAATAAATTAGGATCCAATTTTAAGGATGCTCAACTGCCAGTAAAGGCATAACAATGTATAGTACTGTATTCTGTAACTCTTGTAACCACTGGCAATAACTCCTTCCATATTGTTTCATTTCCTTGTACCTTGATATTATATCAAAGACAAGCAATGCAACTCTATGAAAATAAAAAACAACACACATACACTGTGCTGTACATATTCAGGTTCTTTTCAAGACTCCAACACTTTAAAATAAATGGAATCAGGGAATCTTTAACTAGATTTCATGACACGAGTAGAAAAGATCAATCTGAAATACAATATACTGTTTCTACATCACCATAAACCTCTACTACCAAAAAGCTCCAAAAGACAACTAATACCAAAACCAAACTAGGATCTCTGAAAGTAAAGGATGTGATAAGGTGATCTTTTAATCTCTTTCAGCTGAATTACAGCACCCTCCCTGCCTCACCTCTCAAAAAACCAGACTAGGTGAATGTCTAATCTTAATACAACTCATTAGTGAAAGGAACTTAATTTTTTTCTTAATATTAAGACAAGGATATTATGGTAATTTGCTTCCCAAGTATGATTAAATTTCACATCCTAATTCAACCTCTGAGTTTTTCTGGAACAAAAGACAAGAAATTTTCTATTCTACTTTAACATAGTAAGAAATTCCAACGAAAAAATATTTCAAGTAGAATAAACACTAGCTAATGTCTGATTTCGCTTTAAGAACACTCCTGTCTCAGGGTAAATGTAGACATTAAGTTAGACTTCATACAGATAAAAATTAAAGCATACTGAATTCAGAACCATATCTCTGGTGTCTTCTTTGATTCTTTACTAGAGTTTGCATTTAGGTTGGCTTGACTTTAGTCTTGAATGCTTCAAGTCAGAATATTGTTTTTGAGAGTCTAGAATAGTAATAGTAGACCTTTTCAGTGTCTTCTATATTTATTTTAAATAACTTTGTAGCTTATTATCACTGATCACAGGACAAATCTCTAACTGTATCAAAACTTCGATTACAGCAAATAATATGCTATCAGTAGTCTATGGGATTCAGATATGTCTGACATTTTATTAATAGAAAATGTGCTGAAATTTTCTGAATTAGATAAAACAATAAACCAGACTTTGTTTGTTTGTTTGTTTGTTCTCAGAGAATATTACCCATCCAAAATACTTTCTTAGACTGTGCCGCAACTGAATCGATAAGTATCAGCATATCTAAACTTGGGCATTTAAAGGTTTGACACTTTGAAACATCTGAACATCTTTTTTGTTACTAACTGCATTTATGTGCAACATTGGTATATAAACTGAAACCTTTTCACAAACTCCATCACAAAATCAGATTCTTGTACCAACTTAAGAAAAAAAGAAGATACCACTACGTTGTTATGAAACTGTTAGACATTTATTCAAATCTAGGTTTGTTTCCGGAACATGATTAATCTGAGAAGGAAATTACAACTTCATACGTAACTTTTTGATTTTTGCCTTGCTGGGAAAATTGGATTGAATAAGAGACGTAAACTCAATATTATTCCAGTGATGCAGTAAGACAGACTGGGCATCTGTTATCCTATTAGAAATGTCAGTATACAATGTATATGGTCAAGTGGAATAAATTTGCTGTTTCCCGAAGTGTGTATCTATTGTATGAAAAGTGTGTTTATCAGCAAAAGGACTTTTATGTAAATGGTGATGTGGCAAGTAATTTCATAAGTCATGAACAGTATTATTTACTCACATGGTGAAATATGCAGAGGAGTTGTTCTTTCTCTTCTTGCCTCTCTCTCACTTCAGTTTCAAGAATGAGCATTTTTGTCTGAAGAACTTGTTCTTTGTGTGTCATTTTTTCTAGTTCTTCAGCTACCTGTAATAGTAATGGGAGAGAAACAATGTATATTTACTTCCACTTAAAGCCCAAACCAAATTATTTGCTTATACCTGAGCATTAATAACTCTATTTCCTAGTCCATCAGCTGGCACGTGAGTTATTTCCCGTGTGCAGAAACTAAACAAATCTGGGAAATATTCTGGCTAAATTTGAAAGAAGTTCAATTTGGAAAAAAACTGTAATATTATTGGGAGGGAGGCACTTTTGTATCTCGTTTGTAAGTTAAGCCAACCAAATCGAAACCAAATCAATCAAAACCAAATCGATATCCTCAGACAGTAGTGAGAAAATTCAGACAGTTTATTTGAACATGATTAATCTGAGACAGAAATTACAACTTCATGCAAATTTTCTGATTAAACTCCTGTAATTCACTGCAATCTAAATTCCTGCATTTTCTCTTCCATTTGATTTACTGTCTGCATCGTTTCTACAAATAACAAATCTCTGCTTCATATTGAAATTGTGCAATGCCTTCCTCTAAAATGAGATTAATTTTAACACCAAAGTTCTTGTGGTCTGCCTATTCCAAAGAAAATAAGAAAAAAGCAAGATGAAGCTTTTTTTCAGAAACTTTTTGCCATATGTGGAGGATTTAATACTAGGTAGTCAAAGCATTTTGATTTGTCACCAAATAACGATAGTGAAACGTTGGTCCACTGAACTTTGTCATTACAATAGGATCTGAATTCCACAAAGAAGTTGAATTGTGGAATTCATATTTAAACATGCAGAATTACCAGTAACTTTTTTGTATTGCTCCCCATATGCAAAATAATCTCGTTCCATCTTTTCTTCTCAAACTCATTTGGGTTTAATGCTACTTTAAAATAGAAAATGTCAAACAAGCTTAAGAGACGTATTAAATCATCAATACCATGTTTCTCCCTTCTTCCAGGGCAGATTCCAGTTGTCTGGTTAATCCATTATATTCTGTAATTTTCTCTTCAAGCTGCAATTTACTGTTCTGAAGACTCTCATCTTCTTTCTTCAGCTGACAAGCAAGTTCTTCATTTTGAAATTCCATCTTTTCTAATTGCCTTTATGCAAAACAGATTAATGCATTATAACTCACTATAGCAGAAAAGCGTAGGAATTAATTGCAGTCAGATTTTTAAAAAGTTACCGTTTAAGGTCTTCATATTTCTTCTGAATGTTACGGTTTTCTTCTTCTATGGAATGACTGCCCATGGAATTTACACTATCTTCCTCCTGTGAAAATGACAATTCATTTCTAGCTGAAGAGACCTACGTACAGGATATTACCGAGTAAAGTAAGCTTCCCTATTAAAATCCAATCAAACAATTTAACTGTAATGTCAGGTAAATGCTATATTATATTCAAGTAAACATTACCTTATACTTAAAACATAAAATACAGCCAAAGCAGCAGAGTAAAACTCTGTGTGAACACTTTAAGACTGAAAACCTGCTCTGTAGCACAGTGAATTCCTAACAAAACCCATATGCTGCTCATGCAGCCTTGTGTATTAGGAACTGGCCAGGTCTACCTCCTTGTGAACGTTGACTCAAGCTTTAGATTCCAGAAAAAATAAGGTCCTCACACTGCAGACACAGAGTTATCACGAAGCACAGTGTAGCTCTGGCAAAGAATTTCAGAAAGCAGTGAATATCAAAAAAAAAACAATCAAGTTCATAAAAAGAGATGTATGAGTACCAGAAGCTGAAAAAAACAAGCCAAACTGTCTTCACCTGTTCAGCATCCAGATTGACAAACTGCTACATGCTTTCTTTTAAATCCCACAACAGTAGCCATGAGACTATTGCCCTTGCTACCACCCATCAACAGCCGATTAGCAATAGCTAATAGCCACCTCACCAGCCTGCTGGCACCATTATTTAAGGGGCTACTTCTGCCAGGGCTACCTCAGGCAGTTCCATCCAGTAATCTGGGCTAATCTGGTTGATTTTGCTTACGGGAATTTATAGGCTGTCCAGCCAGCAGAGTGGTAGTAGCAGAAACCTCCAGTAGAGCGGCAGTGAACCCATGTCCTGGTCCAACTGAACCCAGAGGAGGGTTTCTGCACAGAGTGAAGTTATTTGAAAAGGAATTTTCTGATCCTAAGATCAAGTGTCAAATGCTCTACAGGACGTCACCAAGATTTCATGCTAAAATTTACTCATTAGTCTGGTGGAGCAACAGTTATATTCTCAACTTAAATCAGGAAAATGTGTAGTTAGATTAAAATTACATATATAATTTCATATGTGCACCTCAAAATTAATTGTTGCTTAAATACTTTGATAAGCAAAGACAGATTTATGAGCTTATTAGCATTCATGGAAGTGGAAGGACTATTTAAAATGATACAAACAAGAACAAAAATTGATGCTATAAAGATAATCTTGACAAGAAATTTAAAACAAAATCAAGAGTTATTTTTTTTATAACCATTTAAAGTCTATAGGGGCATAGAGACTCACTGTTCTAGCAGAGTATTATCTTCTAACTGAAAAGTACATTTTTAAAAAAAACAAAACAAAACAAAAACCCCCAAACTTAGCCATGCCGCTGAAATTGATGACAAAAAAAAAAAAGAGCTGAGGAATATTCATATTCAGGGTTAAGAGAAAACATAAGCAGTAGGGCTAAGATCCTGCTAAAAATAGAAATGATCCAATTAAAGCATATTTTAAATATATATTTTATCAACCAATACAATGTGATCATTAAAATATTAGTTATAAATCATAATATAATTTATGACTATTTATCTGACCAAATATTGTCTGATTTATAAACTAGTCATTAAAAACAAAATTAATGTGAAATTAAATTATTCTACTACAAACAAACAATACTTAGACTAGCACACTTATTTCCAGGGAAGAATACCGCAACGCATTTCAGTATCTCTAAGTATTCAAAAGGATCAAGAATATACTCACTTAAAAGACACAGAATCTAAAAGTAAATGTAAGTAACTAGTCTTGTCACATTCCGAATTCACATAAATAGTTGGCAATAGTTTTATTTGCATTGTGCTATTTCTACAGAAGGAGTTTTTGATTTATGAAGCAAATGACAAAAGAAACCGCACAACTGTCACGCACGCTAATAGGAAAAAAAACGTTCCAGAGACTTCCTTATACATAATTTTCCATTTATCTTTAAAAATCAGCATGTTCTAAGCACCTGAACCTGAAGCTCCCTAAGGGTTTTGCATTTCTGCACATGGATCCTTTCCCAAGACATAAGCTTCTCCCGATATCCTTGCTGCTTTTCCTCAGCTGCTTTCAGCAGGTCACAAACATGTTCTAACTCCTTTAGCTCAGCCTCCATTTTGTCCCTCACCTGCGTCGTAACATCACAGGAGAAAAATGTCAGTGTAAAACCATAAATTAATTGTTGTAATGCTTTCCGTATAAGCAATAAATCTGAAATTCTGCACAAGTTGCAAAACGTCACTTATTTTATAAAACATGGACAAATTTACAAGTTCACCATTGGAGAAACTTCTATTTCTGACTACATTTCATTAAAGTCTCAGTAACACTCACAATGAACATTTACAAAATTATGCAAGTGTCGGCAGTTCATCATGCAATACCCAAATTTTTATTTTATTTTTACTACAACACATTTTGGGAGATGGCATAGAGACACACTAAGCAGTTTACAGAAAAAACTCTGACCGTACAACTACTGCTGCGTTTGAAAAGAGGGCAACACCTCATGTCACCTGAAGCTACACACAATGCTGTGCTAATATTATTTAGGGGATCAGAAAATATCTTTCTCCATTTTACAATTGAATCATTGAAAAATAACATTAGTATAAAAATAAAATGGACTTCTGAGACACTCCTCTGTGAGGATTCTATGTATTTAGATGAGCAGTGGAATTGAGGAAAGTGATTTTCCTACCAATTTCATATTGTTTCCTGATGCTTAAGAATGCACTGTGTTCCAGTATTCGGCTCCACCTGCTGAAAAAACTTAAAACTCACCGTTGTATGGATTCTCTAGGTTTAACCACTAGTTAAAACAAACAACTTCCATTATAAAGCAGCCTTACAATAGGGTTGTTTCCCTAAGCAACGTTCACAGCTGCTCTGTCGAGAGGTCTAGTTTTAAAATCAATAACAAAATAACATTTTTAAAAGTAATAAAATGAATACTTGAATTCTAAAATAACAGCCCAACTCCTTAGTCATTACTCTAGGAAGCATTTCTCACCCGTTTGCAATTGCATAGCATCCAAAAAAACACTCCCTCACAAGTAAGAGTTAGCAAAGCATTCAATGAATTTAAAAACAATTTTATAGATGGACAAATAAAAAAGAAAAAGAGCCAGTACCATGTGACTTCTAATAAGTGAAAACATGCTTTATTACTGCAAAACTTACCTTTTCTACTTCTAAGCATTTGTTTTCTGTTATTCTTTTGTTTTCATTTGAGACTGTTTCATATCTGGATTTCAATTCTTCTACTGCTATTTGTAATTTTTGGACCTAGGACACAACCAATTTTTCACATACATTTTCTATATGTTTCTTTTAAATATATGAAAGAGAATTATTAATATGAAACATAGAGTAAAACCTTTGATTGCTAAACAGAATCTCAATATTTGACATTATATGAAGTTATTTTCATTATCCTCCTCACTACACCAAATATAAAAGGGTAACCACATAAAGAGCGCTCTGGTATCAACATTTCATTTTCAACAATGGGGAACGAGCTACAGTTGTGCCACAGAAGCAGCCTGCATGGCTCACACTTCTGTCTCCAGATAACAAGTATCACCAACAACAGTTCCCATCTGGAATCACCACAGCTACGGGCTAGGGAATTTTATTCCACTCACTGCTTAAGATTGGCTGTTCCCTAGAACTACACCTCCCATCAACAACTTTAATTGTGGTGAAGTGTCCCACAGACAAGGCACACTGGTTATAGACAGAGTTAGTATCGATTCTTTCCTCTTACCAATAATGAAAAAAAAAAAAAGTGAAGACTGTCAGTGAAACAGTATCTATTCTATAGCAGAAATACATACAACTTGGAATCAGTGCTCTAAAATTCTTTCTCTGTAAGCCAAATACAAAAAAGGAATTGATAAAAAGCCCATTTTAAGTTTGATTTACATGTGTTGCTGGTATTTTCAACATGGAGCTACCAACGTAAAGAAAAGACCTCTTACAACAGTACTTGAGTGCTGTTTTACTGTTCTTAAGACTGTGGCAATCCGAAAAATATTGGATATACCCACTGAAGATATCAGAATCAAACTGTACTTTTTAAGTACAGTTTATTGGGTTTCCAACTCGCTTTTCAGGAAGCAAATCTTTTCTAAGCAAGTACGTAATTAGCTCTGCTGGCTTCAATGAGCTTCAAGTGAGCTTCACACATTTCAGTAAGGATTATGTGTACTATGTAATATTGTGGAGAGTATCCTTGGATACAGTTTGTAATGGCACTCTATCATCTTCCATGTTATGATTGTATTACAGTCAACATAACAGCAAATCTATTTTATTAAAAAATCTTTCTAATTTGCTTAAAACTGATTAAAAAACGTAAAACCCATACTTGAGTTTTTCAAATACACTAGTCACCTGATTTTTATACTGTTCAACAAGGTTTTCCTGCAGCTTTGCCTTTTCTTGCAGATGTAGCAGTTCATTTTCAACAGAAACAGTACTGTTCTCCAATGTAGCAAGGGAAGCCTTGATTAAAACATGGAAAACATAAAAACTGTAAGGCTGTTACTAAAATAACACGATCTACAATATGGTTACTGACCTGCAGACATTAAAGAAAGTGACACAATTATTTATCCTGTCAAACAAAATTGATAGCCCACAGTTCATTTGTCAGCTCATCAGAATGTTTACTTTGGAGGATAAATACAATTCCCATGTAAAACCTTTAAAATATGAAATTAATAATTGAGCTAAATTAAATTCTTTAATTTGAAAGAAAATTTTACAAACATAAATAAAAATGTCTAATTAAGCCATTTTGTAGCTACTGACAGTAAAATAAATGGTATCCTGGTTAAGCAAATAGATAATGAGACAATCCTTTTCCTAGCTTTGTCATGGATTTCCACTGATAATTTTTCAATGCCTCATTTTCACTTACTGTAAAAAAATAGATGGCAAAACTTATTCTACAGGTTTGGGATCTCTAGATGGAAGACCAAAAGGGAATTAATGTGGTTACTTCATTAATGTATCAAAAATACAGAGCCATTCAACAATGATTTTAAATAATCTCACCTTTAATTTTTCATTTTCAAGGTAAATCTTTTCATTTTCAGAGTTAACAGAATTTAGCTTTCCAAGAATTTCTTCATCTGAGTTTCTTCGCCATTCCTCCTTTCTTTTCAGTTCTGCCAAAAGGCTTGTGATCTGCCTTGTTAAGATAGGTAAGAACGTCAAAATCATATATAATGCTTCCAAAACTTAACTATGCAAATTAAATTGTACCTTAATAAGTAATCCTTCATTGTTCTTATTTTATTAAAAGAAAAAAATAATTGGGAGAATACATTTATGCATCCCAAGAAAGGAGTATCTATTGAAATAAGAAACTTTGGAGGAAGCAGGATAGTAGCTTCTAGCAAGTTCAGGCCAATCGGAAGTATGCAGAGGAAAGAACATGTTTCCTTACCTGTATGGGGGGAATCAAGATTTTTTTAAAAGTTGTGAAATGCAGCAGAGAGAAGGCTTAAATATTTTCTAGTTTCCAACTTCTAAATTCTGCTTAGAATTTTAAAACATGAATATATAAACTTGTTTACATTGTCAACCTGAGTACTACAATACTAACTATCAAGACTGTGTGACTACAAAACAACAACAAAAAATAATCAACAGTTTAACTTACTTCCTAAGATCTTCTGTTTTAATTTCTAATGTTGTCTTTCCCTCAACCATGCTATCATGCTTGTTTTTCCACATGTCAGAAGCTGCCAGTATCTCAGACAGTGTGACTTCCTAGAGAATACAGGAATTGCAAATTATGTAACAAAAGAATGCCACTGAAGAATAACATCTAGTTCTACAAAATTTTTTAAACGTAAGAGCTATTTAATACAAAAATGGCTTAGATCTCCCCAGTACAAAGCAATATAAATTTCTTCTTATCTCAAAAGGAAATAAACAAAACTACACACCTTTTAAAAACTTAAGGTCTAAGTACGGACTTACATTCAAGACAGAGACACAGTTAAACACTGGCACTGTATATCAACTGTAGAATACAACAGTATTCCAAAATGTATGGTGAAAATATTTTCTTACAACAAAAATATTTGTCTCCAATACATCTGTACTACATATAACTTATATAAATTATTACAAAAATAAAATTTTGCCAAAACATTTTAAGAATAAAAAATAATAGCTAGGTAAAAAAGCAAAATTAAGCAAAGTCCCTCAAAGAAGCATGGATAATTAACTAATGCATGCAGTCTTGAAAGTATACCAGGTCTTCAGTGGGGAAAGAAAACAACAGTGTTACTACAAAACATCAGAAATTCAGGAGTTAGCTGCCATCCCTCTGTACTTCTAAGTGTACTTAGAGATCCGCTACTGTCTGCTCACAAAGATCAAAGATTATTAACCATCTCTTAGTATAATAACTGGAAAAACATATCTTTAATACTGACATATCCAAAATATGGCAACACGTCTAAGAGTATGAAAACATTAGGAAATCTAAATAAGGCAGTAACAACTCAGCACAGTTCCGATTCATTTGGCGTTTTTCAACAATTACATAGTGTAGGGATATGCAGGGCAAGAATCTAAGGAACAATTTGGATTAAGGACATTTTGTACATGGATTTTGAAAAGGTTCAGATCAAGCAGCTTAGAGAGTGTCAACAGGAGATGTCATATGTTGATAAATAAAGAAAACAAAGACTTCAAAGCCCAATCATGGATTCTCAGTCAGTATGCTGCACTTCTGAGATTAGTGAGTGTACATTCACAAACATCTAACAGGAAGATCAGGAGAAGCGTAACTGAAAGCTGATCACGCTCCTCTTACTACAGTTCGAAGTGTACAAACTCATGGCCCAAGACATTCACTGAATTTTAACAAAACAAAGGCAGCGAACGCAATAACAGTTTGCACGTCACTTACAGCCAACCTTTCCTTAACCAAGAGGCAAAATAATACAAGAGCTACAAACACGGCATGACCAACCAACTTTTCCTATTTTCCACAGGTGAAAGGTTCCCATTTATTCAGTTTAAAACAATACAGCACAATATTCCTCACAGCATAGTCACTCACACGTTCTCTTATTCTGGAGGTCAAATTTTCCACAGCTGTTTCAAAGTGTTCAGCTCTCTGTTTCTGGAACTTGATTGCTTTTTTCAAAGCAGTCTTCTTTTGCTCACTTGTTTCCCTTAAGGCTAACATCTGATGCTTGTATTCACCAACTTGAAGTTTCCACTCTGCTATTTTCTTTTCTAGAGTCTGCAGTATAATTAAACATCAACTGTTTTCAAATTCTGTACCTTACAGGTCATTTTGCGACACAACATAACCAGGAACAGCAATTACATTTATAACCTGTTTCCATAATGTCTTTGTGTCCCAAACCTTGTGGTTGATTCAAAGGGCTAGCCAAGATATGTACAGCAATAGGCAAGAGAAAAATACGTGTTGAGAAACTCATTATAAAGATGATCAAGAGAAGAGGATGAGGAGGTAGGAACAGGCAGGAGTAGGTGGAAAGACAGCAATCTAAACATTGCTGTGTGTTCTTGGAAATGAATGCAGAATTTCAGAGTAGAAGACATGGCATGGATTTAAAGCCATTTATGAGGAGGAAAATAAAAGTGGTTTCATCAGCCCTAGTGACTGATTACTGTAAAGAATATCATGTTAATGATGCTACCAGTGATATTCACTGATGTAGTCTGTGCTCTGAATCTATAGTGAGCACACACATAACTAGGGCTGGAGATCAGTATTACTGCAAACAAAATTTGAATATGAAAGTTAAGATCTTGGACTTGAGGTTTTTAAGGCAAGATGGTGGGAAAGGCCGTGGTCCTTTCCTGAATATATGTACTACACTATGGTCTGTAATGAGATGGCAATAGAGTATTTTCTCGCAAGATCTCTGACTTTTTCCTATGCATATAATGTTCCCACTCTACTAATGAAACAGAATTGTTTAGTGAAGAAACTATTTTTGATGGAAAGCTGCATTTTGTGTTCAATGGATAGTGAAGCAGAAAACGCAAAACGAAAAGATTAAGCACTGCCTTGCCCACAGCAGACAATTGTTTGAAGATAATTAAAAAAGGCTATGATAAAGTTTAAACCGCACTGGTAAATCACACATTCTAAGGATGACAAATAACTATAATTTCCCTGAGTACTTCATTTTGAAGCACTTAGAAAATGAAATACATTTGCATTAAATGTATTTCTATTTAAATACATGTAAACTACATTTGCATTACATGTATTTTTAATGCATTTAATTGTATTATCAACTGTATACAATGCAATCGAGATGAGAGCTGGGTTCTACAACTCTCATGATTATCTCTTCTATTGCTGTTAATATTGCTGACTAACTAGATTTTTACATTCCTCTGATGAAGGGAGTGTACTAATCCCATCCAATCCAGGAAACTGACCTCTCTAATTTCAGGACTTTGGTATTTTTCATCTACGTATCACTTGTTATTTAAAGATGAATGGGAAAAGAGACCAGATAGTAAAACACTACATAATGACATACAATAAAATCAATACCACACTCCGCTTCAGGAAGAGTCTCAGATGCAATTATTTTTGAGGCGCTACAGCTTGTGAAAAACATGACCAAACTACCAGTAGACAACTATTTTCATAAAGACAATTGCAAGTTCCATTCATATCACTTACTATTCTTTGCCAAACTACAGCAATGTATGCAAGCTAGCAGTGTAAAAAAATTTGTCTCAAGTCACTGATAAATACTCTAATTGTAAGACTGATTAATACATTTGTTTCCTACATTTGAGTCTAGGTCTGACCGCTTAATTATGTTCTACGTGAATAAAGACCAGAATGACATGCCATTTACCTACTGACTACATTAATGTGCCAGCCTTATTCAAGATACTATTTGCCAGCTGTTATAAAATATGTATAATATGCATATGAGAAGGTATCTGTCAGTAGAGGTCCCCAAATCTTATCCCCAATCAATGCAAAATGTATGTGGTTTTCCAAGTGACAGATGGTCTCAGGTACTGACTGGGACTCCCCAGAAGGAAAAGTACTACTTCAAATAATGAAGTCATAAAAAACCCAAGTATGCATGAAGCAGTTTTCATATATAGATTCTTATAAGGCATTTAATAAATAAATATGTCCCTCTGGGAGGGGGCGGGGGTCAGAATACCTTCAATAAATACAGCCAGTAGAAAATCTGAGTCTATGTACAGAGTTCTTCAACTGTCGGTGTAAGTAAACAACTGCTATCCCCTGTTATAACCGCAGGAGGTCACAATCACACTAAGAATAAGTGCTTGGGCATTATTCAGTGGTAGAAGTATATTTAAAGTGAGAATTAATTTCATAAGGGTAATGCTAAGCTTTTGCAAGCTTCCAGGTACTAACAAAATTATCACCAGGATTTAAGCTCGCAACTGACATCACCACTTTTTGAAGAGCAAACAAAAAAAACTTTTAAACAAAAATTGAATGAATATACAGTTGCATATCGAGTTACTTCATCTAATGAAAATTTTGTTGGAATTCTGCAACTGTACTAGGTAGAACAAGAAAGCAATTTTTATTCAGAAGAAAAAATGAGCTATTTATATAGACACAGATGTATGTGACACCTTTTTGAAAATTAATTGCTGTAGGTGCCTTAACAACTTCAAATTATACAATTAATAGGGGATATATGCTGCTAAAAAAGTCTGGAAGTTAGAAATACATTATTTTTAGCCAATGTTTTCTCATTCACGCCTATGTTCTTGACACGTTTCAAATATTCAAATCTGAGGACACGTACAGCACCAGCCTCTGACGCATGACCTCTTCCTTGCCTTTGTTCTAAAGCCAGTAACTGATGCAAATGCCAAAATCTCTCTCTTGCTTTTTAGAACAGAAAATGGAAATAATTTCACCTACCTTAAACAAAGTAAACACCTACCTTAAGCATTAGTCTTAAGTGTTTCTCTTTTTAGCCAGTATTAAGAGGTTTATTGATTCCTTCACAGTCAATAAAATAAAACAGGTGGTGATTCATCACCCTTAGCTTACAACAGAAAATCATCCTGGGGACCTGCCCATCTCTTTCCGTGGACTTTATTTATGACTGCCTCAGGACTGATAGATATCTTCTAGATAGCACAGGAAAAAAGCAACCCTACAATTAAGATTGTGTCATCAGGCAGACTGTGCAAAATATAAATGCTAATGACTTTTGTTGTTTGGCATTTTTCTTTTGACAAGCGTTTGATTTCAAGTGATCCTTTAAGATTTACTCTGACCACAATAAGGCTTTGCTAATATTTTTTTTCTCAAATAAACTGAAACAGAAGTAAAAACATGTTGACCTGTATTTTCACTTTTAACTCATCATTTTCCACTTCTTTTCTTTGAATCTGACACTGCAGGTGAGCTTGTACTGCCTTTACTGATCTTGACACGTGGTCTTCTTTCTGTACATTGGCCTAAGAAAGAGAAATAGACACAAAAGTATTGGTCTATGAAGATAGGTCTTACGATGCTATCTATAGTCTTTCTACTTTGCCATAGTTTCTAATTGACATTTGAATGCCCTCAAAAGCTGGAAAAGATAAATCATGATCTACAAGTCTATTCACAAGCACTAACTTGTTACTAATGTTATTAACATTAAACAGAAATCACAAACTTGAAGGAATGTATGCATAACTGATGCCTCATATTTAACCTGACTCTTTAAGTAATATGAACAAGGCCTGAAAGTACAAACTCGGAAATCCAGGCTGAGCAAAGGCATCTAGCTAGCAGGTTGACCAAAATTAAGCCATGCTGATCAGCTCTGCCTTGACTAATTAGAACTGAACTGATCTTCATTAAATACCAAAGACCACCACTTAGAAGTATTGATACATGTAATTGAAACTTTAATTTTGGGGGGATATGTAATGCATAAGGGAAAAGGCAACTTATGTCACCAGAAACGAGGTTGGATGATTCTATGAGATTTCATGCAATGTGATCCCTTTGGCTTGTTCTAAATAAGAAATACTGAAAACGGGTGGAAAGTCATATTATTGGTATAGGCTAGAAGAGCTCTGTAGTGCTCCTGTGCAAGTGTTCATTGTAGATACCAGTAAGAAAGGCAGACTCAGAGTCAGTCAGTTATTGATGAGAATTCCACGTACTGGAGATAACATAAGAAGGAACAAGAGGATAGCACAGATAATAATTTATTCCTTCAGATGCTGGGCACCCCAAACTGTTCAACGTTAGATAGATCTCTAGTCAGGTCACAGCACACCATACGGATCCCATCAATGCTGAGGTTTGCTGGTATTGTGGTCTTCCAAATCTTTATAGGCTTTTCTGTTCAGCATTTCTACTCTCCGGCAAAAGGAAGTTTCTATGAAGACATGCTGCCTCACTTCAAGATGAAGCACATGCCAACTGCCAGGTGTGAAAGTAGGGACCCCCACAGGCTCCTCTATTACAATTAGCTGGCTAAGTTTATCCTGCAGCCAAGTGATATGTTTTCTTGGTTAAGCAAAGAAAAACTCTTAAAGAAGAGCCATGGCTCTCAACAAACTCCAAGGAGTTACAAAAATCAGAGTACACCACTGTCCCCTTAAAGTTTTAACTCAGCCTGCTCTGTCCCTCCCTAACACTGAACCACGCTGCATTGCATGCACATAAAGTGCACTTTAGGTATACAAGTACTGTAACACAGATTGCTAAACTACCGGTAAAATAACTTTGAAACTTTTATAGAACCTTCTTATTCAGACAATTCTTCTTTTCCTACTGTGGTTTCTGCATTAAGTCCCTTCCTTTGGTTCAGAGAATGAATGAGGTCTTATCAGACCTTGATGATATCAGATCTGCTGCCAGTACTACCTTTTCCTATTGATAGAGCTCAAAGAGCCTTGGAAACTAACTGTGAACAGTATCTGTTTAGTTTACTCTGTATTATTTCATTGTAAGTATTTTTTTTCCAGAACTATTGCAAATGTGTAAATGAGAAGTCAAAAGCCATCAATCTAGATGTATGCCTCTGCCAGAATTGTGGGACATTAGTGTTAGGGATAACCTGTATTCTTAATAGGTTTGGATGCAGCCTTGATGCATTTAAGACATTTCTATAGGAAACTTCTTTCAGGACTATCCTTTCTTTCATAGATCTTCAAAATAATTGCTTTTCTCAGAATTTAAGATTTGAAAATAAGAATCTACTACACTGGGAGAAAACATTCACTCCAACAGAACCAGTCACTCACTTTTTCAAGCTGAAGTCTGGATGAAAGCTCTTTAACATTTTTCTCCTTTTCAAGTATTTTTCTCCTGAGATTCTTCATGGAAAAAAATAACAAAGAAATTATTTTATGTCTGTTGCAACAATACAACAGTAATGCACACTGATGAACATTTTGGCTGTAAAACTAAAATTCCATTTGGTGATGATAAACCACAAATACTCCCACATTTCTACTGTCACTTGAAATTGTATGATCCCATGACATAGCCATTTTCAGATGTACAGCATAGAACAGTGACAGAAATTTTAATTTACTTACAGTATTTTGGGTTTCATTTTCACTTAACTTCTGCATCAAAGTGTCAAGGTTTTTACTGTTTAACTGCAAGACAGAAACAGTAAAAACATTAAAAAATTACTTCTGACCATAACTGATTTAGCATTTTTTCAGCAGTTTTGAATTGGGTGCATATAATTTGCTACACTTTCAAATTTGGTGCATATGACTATATAAGCTTGCATACTCACGAGCTACTTGGAGTCGGTGGTTTAAACCCTAAAGATTCAATTTATTTTGTGCATAGAACTTCATAGCTGAAGAACACAAACTAGGGTCGTTCATTCTATACATTGATGGCTGCCTGTATTTTATCTGAAAGGACTCTAAATACCATAAATACTTAAGTGTTATTTAAACACGTAGTCAAACAGTAAAAGCATTTGTACAACTTGTAGTATTTTAAAGACTAAGTATTAAAGCCTTTCAGGAACTTCAGTTAGATCGGAGAATTTGAAGATATAGCCAGAAAGCATAGGCTGGGAGATCACAAAAATGAACCTACATTAACTGTTACTATAAATCCAAATGAATTTATGTGCCTATAATATTGTCAACTAAAATTCTTATTTTAAAACGTCTGATTTTGGGGGTGAGGTAACTTTCCATTTTAAAAAAAAATAGACTTGTGGGACTTTCAGAATGTAAATGCTAAACATTTTAACTTCACTAGTGAAAGGATAAACCCACTGCCTCAAGGTGGAAACTTTGGCATCAAAAGTTTTACTACAACTGCTTGCAAAGCGTTCATCTTATCCTGGCCTGCATGTAATTGCTCGGAAAGTTCTGTAATCTTGATCCCATGTTCATCTGTAACGTCAGTACATGACGCCAATTCTGCATCCAGGTTTCCATCTATGCATACACTGCAAACTTATAAACATCATGTTCGGTAGTAGTCCTACCCTTTCCTGACTACACTGAGTCAGATTTCCTATCAGCAAAAAACTAATACATAAACAGGAGTGGTATTTTATGACCCCACAGTAATTTATCAGCTTATGTAGGAGTGCTTAGAAAACTTATCAGAACTGAGAAGTGACCAGAAACCTAAACCACTCATAGCATCTTTATATTCTCCAGAAATTTTCTTCTCCACAATTAGTTGTCTATGAATGTTCTCTCTAACCATCAACAAAATGAACAAAAAGTCTCATGCTGTAAGACAGCTAGCATTGTCCATGAAAACCTAAAAATCAAGAATATAATCTTTAAAATTAAAAAAATAAAAGTTCAGAATAAACACCCACCTCTGTTAGTTTGCAAGAAGAAAAGGTTAGCTTTATGACTTCAGAAGTAAAGCTAAGAAAGTCAGCAATGACAAATCACATTTAAGAGCAATCTACATTCTTCATTCCATCAGGTTTCTGTGCAAGTTCCATACGACACTACTGTTAAACAGAAATTTATTGTGATCCCCCTCCTGTTTTAACATACGTAGCCCATCAAATTCTTTCCAAATTTGCAGGAACTTTCTCAGTGTACAGGACATAACAAAAACATCTTCCCAGTAAGTCTACTAAAGAAGATGATAAAACTAATTGTTACTTCAAAATTCACGTGAGAAATGTTCATTTGCACTGGTTCAATGTTCATGCCTTACATATTTTCTTACTTGGTATTCTAGACTGTCAGGTTCTTTGCTTAGATTGATAAAATATTTCCCATCTTGGAATCAGAATGTAGACTGCTCTGCTTCCAGCTGTTGCCATAAGGCAAATAACTACACTCCAAATGGCTAATGTTTTTTATTATATATATATAATTATTTTTGTGTCTTATTACAGGCTCACATTTCTTGGCAGACCTCAATTTGTGTAACACAGTGCAGGTCTCTATAGCTTTTTCTTGGTTGTATAACCAAAACTAAGTTCCTGAATTTAATTACTTCAGATAAGAACAGAATCTTGGAAGATTAAACGTTGTGTTTCAGCCAGCAGGAATAGGGAGGTGATTGTCCCCCTGTACTCAGCCCTGGTGAGGCCGCACCTCGAGTACTGTGTCCAGTTTTGGGCCCCTCACCACAAGAAAGATATCGAAGCCCTGGAGTGTGTCCAGAGAAGGGCAACGAAACTGGTGAAGGGTCTGGAGCACAGGTCTTATGAGGAGCGGCTGAAGGAACTGGGACTGTTTAGTCTGGAGAAGAGGAGGCTCAGGGCAGACCTTATTGCCCTCTACAACTACCTGAAAGGGAGTTGTGGTGAGCTGGGGGTTGGCCTCTTCTCGCAGATAACTAGTGACAGGACAAGGGGAAACAGCTGCAAGTTGCGCCAGGGAAGGTTCAGGTTGGAGATGAGGAGAAAATTCTTCTCTGAAAGGGTGGTCGGGCATTGGAACGGGTTGCCCAGGGAGGTGGTGGAGTCACCATCCTTGAGGGTGTTTAAGGAAAGGTTAGATATGGTACTTAGGGACGTGGTTTAGTGGGTAATAGGTGGTGGGGGGATGGTTGGACTAAATGATCCTTGAGGTCACTTCCAACCTTAATGATTCTATTCTATTCTATTCTATTCTATTCTATTTACCCTAGCCCATCTATGTAAGCAGAAAAGAACAAATAAGGATTTTTTCCACAGTTTCAGTATATCATTTTTATGCCTAGCACTCTCACACCTATTTTTTGAAAAATCACCTACTTCCCATCTGCAGCTAGGAAGTATGCTTTGAAACACCTGTTTTGAATCTTGTTAGCAAAGTAAATAGAATGAAAAAACAATCACGCTTAACAGGAACAGAATGAACTTGCCTCAGTAGCATGAGGAAGAAGAAAGTTTTCCTTAAGCTTCTCCAAGGCCAATAAAGGAGCAGTACAGTTACGCACAGGTAACGAGGAGGATGACAGCGGCGATGGCAACATTTTGTTTTAAGGCTGTATAACAAGACAGTGTATGTTAAGGTATATCGGTGTTCCGTGAAGCAGCAACTGAAACATTACCGGCATCCCAGGTCGTTCCCACCAGAAAATACAGCGTGCCAGGCCGAGCAAACCCCAGGCTCGTCAGAGATTTAACGCCCTTAATGCAACTGAAATCTTACACACACATTCCTAACTTGTAATCACTGAAGCAGCACTGAATTCACACATTCGGTGCACAGAAATCAAATCCTCCAACGGCCGAAATCTGAACGCACAGGAAGGACGGACGGGCTAAAGCTCGAAGCTGCCATTTCCCACCTCAGCCCTCCCCGGCGCAGAGGGTGAGGAGCAGGGGCGCAGGGCACCCACCGGCTGCCTCACTCCGGGCCCTGCCTCGGGGCCTCTCCCGCCTCGCCAAACACCCCCGCACCCGGCTGCTTGCGGTCCCTGCCGATGAGGGGTCCCGCGGGCGGCATTCCCTCAGCACCCCCTCTCACGGAGCAGTGGCCCCCCTCGGCACCCCCTCCCGCGGGGCAGTGCCTCCCCCCTCACGGAGCAGTGTCACCCTCAGCACCCCGCCCGGCGGGGCAGCGCCCCCTCCTCAGCGCTCCCTCCTGCACCCACCGCCGCCGCCGCCGCCGCTGCCCGCCGGGAGTCGTTGCCGGAGCAACCAGCCGTTGCCGCGGCCTGCTCCTGCCGAGGCGGGCGGGAGGCTGCAGCACTCCCCTCCCCGGCCCCGCAGCCAGTCTTGTCCCGGGGGCCGGGACGCGCCTCGGCCCGCGGCGCAGCGGGGGCAAACAGCCCGCCGCCCCGCGGTGAGGGGGCTCGGTGAGACGGGGGCATCGGAGACAGCTATGCGGGGCCGCTCCGGCCTCTGTAGAGCAGCGTGAGCCTGCAATCTCCGCCGGCCTGGAGAAGCAGCACGGCCCCTTCCCCGAAAGAGAGAGGGTCATGCGGTTCTAGGGCGCTCCAAGTGCAGGTCCCTTACCAGCCGCTAACTTGTGCAGACGGGGTGCTGCTTGTGCATCCAGCTTATTTTCAGAGCAAGTCGGACAAGAAACTTGGGGAGCCCTGGGGAGCTTTGGATGCCCTCAGTTTTCTTTCAGGGTGTTTCCATTAATGTGTTTTTTCTGAGGTTAAACAATAAGTATTCACATAACCTGACTGTATGTGAAACTTGTTCAGTCATCCATGGTCAAACATTGTAGAAAAGCTGCATGTTTTTAAATAAACACATTCTGGTGAAAAATAAACCAATTATTCTTGCATCACATCACAAGAAAGCAGTGATGACCCTTGAGGTGGCACCTTGTAGAATATCGAAGATGTCTCAATAGATGTACGGAGAGATCACTTCCAGATCATGAAGGGTGCAAACCAGAAAGATCATGTGGTATAAATGTGACCTCACGCACAGATATGTGTATATATGGATATGTACATCGATACGTATCATCAAATAAGTTTTGCAGATAAGTTTTGTTTAGAAAAAATCATGATCAAAAGGTTATTTTGTAATATGTTAAGTAAATGCCAGTGCTAGCAACCTACAGTTAAAAAAATAATCTTAGTATTGGGAGAAATAATCAAAATCAATATAAAACATAGCCTTTGGCGTCATTTGTAAACATGCCAGTGTGTTTATATTTCCTTCTCTTGCTGGCGATGGAATTTCGGAAGTCAGAACAGTTCTTCCCTTCATACGCTCTTTGGAGAATATTATCTGGCAAGGTGTGCATAAAAATCAAAGGCTAAATTTCAACCTTTTTAATTCTAGTAGCGATGAAATCACTCCATTAGCCGTTCTGGAGCGAGTGCCTGTTTGCATGTGAATTACAAGGGACGGTTTGTCTTTGCATGCGCACAAGGCCGAATGTTGTGCCCTCCACAGGTAGCCCTGAACTGGGAATTAACCATCTCTGTCAGACCGTTGCTTCTGCACCACGGTCTATGAGCTCCGGCTTTGGTATCTCATAGCCAGCTCAGACAGAACTCTGAATTTTAGCTTCCCAGAACTTGCTATGATTATGATTTTTAAAAGAAAGTAATAAATTGTTGCAGTTATCTAAAAAGACGGTGATTGCTTATATAATAAAGCAACAAGTCTCCATTGGTGTGGGCTAATTAGCATTATAATTAGCATTCTGTACCTCTATAAACAAAGAACAAATTACAAGTTTCAGTCATCAAAACCACATTTTAATGACTGTGGCACAATCCAGAGTGGAAAATAATTAAAGAAAATATGACACACAGTTTCACGAAGACATAATCACAAGCCTTACAAGAGGTGTGCTGGAGAGAGGCTTCTTTAGATACCACGGGAACTCTGCTGCGTGTTTGTCATGGCTCATGACTTTATCTGCTCTAAAGGTATAACTGAACCTTTCTTTTCTGTGTCAGAAATTCAAGACTCTAATGCCTTTCTTTGTTCGCTGTTTAATTTTGGCAATAGCCTGCTGTCACGAGTCACAAAACAGCAGCGGATTTGCTGCAACTCGGTTTATACAGTTTCTTCCCCATCCTGTTATGCACCACATGGTGCAATACTAACCAGAATTTCTTTCCCCCAGCAATCCTTAGACACTCGCTGCCGTACACAGAAACAGATATCTGGCAGAGATGGAGAGACAACATTTCTTCCCACACACCTTTGTAAAATAGGTATGGTTCTTCCTCAGCCCGTTTCTCAGCGTCTCCCACTCTGTGTCATGGCGTGCCAGCTTCTCAAGCAGGTAGACAGGAAAGTCCTTCTCTTTACAGTGCACGGGGGCAGCGAGGCAAGCTGCTCTGTGGAATTACGATGCTATTAGTGCTATTGAGTTCCCCACAGCCAGTCACCCAGTCAAGGAACCTCATCTCTTTGCATGGACAACTTAGCAGGAGCAGTAGATCATCTTCGCTGCTCAAAGAGCAGCAGTGGATGTTTGTGCACCCACTTAAGTCATGGAAGAAATGGAAGGCAATTCCAAGGTATAGGGAAGTAGGAGGGATGTGTCTCTCCTCAACAGTATTTTACATGGCAGCAGGTCTGGGTTTCCTTCATTTGGAGACTGCGGATTCAGTGTTGCTCTTGTTATGTTTTGGCCAAGGACTTTTGGGAACATCTTACCCCAGATGCAGGTTAGAGCAGCTACAGTGATGCAGAACTTTCCTTATTACATGTATTGACCTACCTGGATCAGAGTTCCCAGTGCTGATTGTGGACCATAAACCCAGCTGTACTGGTGCCACTTCTCATTTCCATGTAAGTCACTTCCATCTCAGTCAGACATCTCAGCTCTTTGCAGCTGACTTTTTAGATCTTCAAAGGAGGCAAAAATAACTTTAACATTTCTCATTTACTAAGCAGTCCTTAAATCCACTTGCTTGGAAGATAGAGCTAGAGGACACATTACAGAATGAAGTTCCAAACAAAAGGATAGAAACAACTGAGAGCACAGTGTACTTTTGACATTAAGGTAGCTTAATTTGTATAATATAGTTTAGTTACAGAAGTTCCTTTCCAAGAAAAAGGGCACACTCAAACATAATAACTTTAGACAGACTTTTGGAAGGCCTGATTCTTTATCTGGCCAAATTCTCTCTCTTATCAAGGACAGCCCATTAACAAGTAGCCCTGGAAATTCCGTCTTGTAGGGAGTGGAGGCAGAAACCCTTTTGTGCATGAGTGCAGCAGACAGTGGGGCTGCCATTAGTGGGACAAAAACAATATCTACACAAAAATGGGAAGTTCCTTGGAAGTGCTTAATGTGCTGGAACTGCGAGCGGAAGCCTGAGTGGATATAACACATCATAACAAACACGAAGCCATTCTTCTCGTGTAACAGCAGGGATCCCATACCCAGCTGGTTGTTCATGGTGCTGCTCACAGAAGGTGCTCTTTGATTTACCAACCTCTCCTTAGGCCCCAGTAGCCTGTGGGTTCCCCAGTCCGGGCACTTGCTGTGGGTGCAGCAGTCCCTATGGCTAAAAACTCTGGCTTTTCCATGGCAGGAAGGCTTGCCCACAGTTAGCATAGCCTGGCCATGCCTTTGCAGAGGCCAGCTCCACATGGGGCTCTGGTGAGCTCTGGCTCTCAGGATTTTGGCAGCGCTGAGCTGAGGATGGCTATTCAGGAGAGAGATGGGCCAGAAAGACCCTGACTCACCTGGTGCTGGGAAACCAGGAGGGAGATGAGGATCACTGCCCAGTTGGGGGCTGCTCCTGGGACAGTCAGTCGGGGAGGAGGGAGCCCAGCAGGTGCCTGCCCTGCCTTCTCAGGTGTGGGGCTCCAGCCCTCAGCATCCCGCATCAGCTCCACTTGGGTGTCCTTCACACTCACAGACAGAATTTGGTTTTGACATTTCTGGTTATCACCAGTGAGAAATCAAAACATAAGCCCTATGAAAAGGTACAGCTCAAAGCCTGTTGCAGGGAACAGAGAGCAATAAGCTCTTTTAAACACATTTATTAGTGCACCCGGTGTACCTTAAATTATAAAAACTGATGTGAACTATTATTCACATGAGAATGCCCTTAAGAAGAAGCAAAATCATGGTCTGTGAACCATCATTAGTAAATACATAAGTAAAGAGCATCAGTCACAACATTAATAATAACAGTGTACCATTCTGTTGGTTATGAATGAACAACAGGAGTGCTGGACTGTAAGAAGCTCCAGGTTAAATCTATGGAGTCCATAAATGGAGTCCTTGCAAGCTATTTAATCATATTTGAAACCTGGTCTGTGACTGCTCTGAATAGTCTTGGTCTGAATAACCTGTCTCATCTGAATATCCTTGTTGATGTGCAGTTTCATTTCTCCACTTGATTTCACATTGGTTACAAGTCAGAAACCTTTGCTTATGAGGGCCGGTGTTTTTCTACACCCCCCCCCCCCCTGCTTTCTTAACCCATCACTTGTCTAATAATTCCTGGATGGTAGCTGTGCTGAAGACAGCAGTAATACTTGTCTAGGTGGAGTTTCCGAGTCATTAGGGAAGGCCTGGCAAGAAATCCAAGGAGAACAAAGACAGCTTGTTGCAGAAAAAGAAGTAGGGACTAGCTCATATGCATTGGTTAGTTGGCCTTACTTCTTTACGTGCCACTTTTCACTTGTAGCTGTAAGAGACTGAGTGAAGGATAACAGAGACACATCTGAGGTTTGCCTTCCAGTCTATCTGAAGCAGAGGGAGATGCTCACTACCAAACCCTCTGATTTGCAAGTGCCAACTCACTCTCTCCTCTTCCTGACTCCTTCGGACGCCTGCTGTTCTCTACACACATAGTGGCAGCTCCTTCTTGGAAACATGTTGATGACCTGTACACCTTACAACATGAAGTGGGTGGAAAAATGAGAAAAAATACAAAATTCACACCTAACATCCTAGTAAATGATTACCTGATAGATATCTAAGGCTCACAGGGTAAATTCCCTGAAACATTTTACTTTTCTGGTTTGTCATCAGTTGTCCACACCAAAAGACTGAAGAATATAGAGCATACGTAGTTTCACCCTTTCCTATATACTTCCCACACATCTTGGTAGCATGTACTGCTATGCAAAACCTGTGTTAAATGTATAAATGTAGCCTTTTGTGCCTAATCCCTTAGTAGTCTGTCCAATGGAAAATGAAGCATTGGTTTATTGAGGTTAGTTCCAGTTATAGTATCAGATATGAAATTACAATTTGCTGCATGGTTTACTCTCACGTAAGGATATATTAAAAAGCATCGCTGTTTTGTCATACATTTCTAGAGATGGAATTCAAGTTCAAACACATAGTAGTAAAAGAAGCCAAATTTAAAAGACATAAAAACTACAACCTGCAAATGGTGTTATTTAAAGTTAGTGACACTTAGCCACAAAAGCGAATTACTTGATGTTAGAACTGCCTATGGGCAAGTGTTGCTGGAAAGTCGCTGTTCAGAAAGTCCACCGTATAATTTTGCTGGCTAAGTTTGCATACAGCAACATAATGGCTGACTGCAGCTACCATGTATTTGCCCTTCTGTCCTCCCTGCAGGCAGGGTCTTTGTTCATGAGTGGGCTCACCTTCAATGGGGGCGTTTGAGGAGTATGACAGTGACAAACCTTTCTATGCAACTGGGCAGAATCAGGTTAAAGTTAGAAGGTAATTCAGCATTTTCCTCTTTCTACCAGCCCTTTGTGGCACACTTTAGAAACCTGACTTGTCTTTTTCTATAAACTTTTTTGGTATCCCTTTTTTTTAGTCCTCATTTTATCCCTCATTAAGTATCTGTCCCCACTTTATGAAGAGATCATGTGATTTTCCCTCTATTCATCTTTGCATGTTTCTGTGGTCGCTGTTTTGGCAGTGTTTGTGGGCATTACTTTCTTCTGAACTGACACTGGAAACTTAATCACTTCTATGCTGTGCCACTGGAGAGGAAATGGTGCTTGTACAGAAATCCTCCTCCCCACCGCTCATGGCGTTTGGCTGTCTAAGCTTTTCCTTCCCTTCTCACCTCTCCCTTCTCTGAGTACACCGTGATTTTGGGGCTTTCCTGTTAATCTTCCTGGTCTCTCTTTCTTCAAACTCTTTTTTTTTTTTTCCCCCCTCATCTTTGCTACCTCTGCACAACTTCACCCCAGGCTCTCACCACTGCAGAAGTACCTGGCTCACTACCTGCTCTTCCTCTCTGTCCATATGGCCAACAGACCTCAAGAAACAAAGTTTTATTATAGCATATTTGATCTGCAACTCACTGCCCACTTGCCTGTACATCTGGTGACCCAGGAAGCCATTTAACAGGCATTTTCCAGGGTACACCAGCATTTGGAAGTGGTATCTACTGAATTAATGAGACTACTTCTGCAATTGTAAACTTTAAATCTGTAATATTTTTACTCAGGCAATAGACTGAAGTAGTGGAGAAGTAAACAAATAAATTCTTTATCTTCATGTCACTTTGCAACGTATATTCGTATCTTTTTACAGGGATAACTGTTTAACTGGGCAGAGCGCAGGCCACACTCCAAGCACAGTTAAGATCAGCACTATATTCAGATAGAGTTTTTAAGTGGAAATGTATTCTGTTTTATCCTTAGGTGCTCCTCTGATCTTACTGGCATCTGTGAAAAGTATTCCTGCACTGAAGGTAGTTGTGTCGTTTATAGGCTATCATGGCTTTTTAAGGAAGGTTGTGCATTTATTCCTGAAAGAAATCAAACTGCAGAACCATCAATAATGTATATGCAAAGTTTATCATCTGTAAGTACAAACATAAGAACCAGTTTCTTTCAATGAAACATACTGTTATAAAATTTTCTATATCCTCCTTTTTGAAATGTAACATTTATTTCCACTTTTATGTAAGTAAATCAACTGCAATGCAAATCAACTGCAATGCACACTGTTATTAATGTAAAATGGAGTTTACCATCAGCTGAAGTTTCATCTATATAAATCAGCAGTGAAGATTTATTTCAATCACTATTTTTTTGTTACTCTTCTGTTGCTTACTTTTGATTTTTGTCTATTTGTTTATCATTGTAGGTGGCTGAATTCTGTAATGAGCATTTTGTAATGAGCATAATCAGAACAGAGAGGCACCCAATCTGCAGAATCGCATGTGACTACCGAAGCACGTGGGAAGTAATTAAAAACTGTATAGATTTTGAAAGGAATATATTCTTGAGCGTTATAGTGAAATAATAGATGATTTTGCTAAGAAATTAACATCTCCTTAATTTAAAATCCAGTACAACAAGGCATCTTAACTTCAGACTGCAGACATCTTTAGCAGTTTTAACATACCATCAAAACTAGAAGATCTGCACAGACTGTGTATCAGAGAACAATTTTCCTGCTATTCTTATATTCTAGATGAATGAATCTAGAAAGCATAAATAAATACAACCATTTTTGTTTTATGTTAATTTATGTCATTTTAATGTCTAGCTTCTGACATTGTTAAGAATGATGGGATCTATTCCAGGTACTTGTTTCCATTCCCTGAGAATGGCAGATACAGCCTGAAAGTTCACATCCAAGCTAACAGAACTATCGTGCCACAAACTGCGATGCCATGGAGTCATGCCATGTCTATACCAGGCCATGTAGAAAACAGTACTGCAAAGTAATGCGCAGCAAATTCTGCAGCTGTTTATTCCAGCACCGGTATTCATTGAGTCCCTTCATAAATACTAAGAGTAAGCACGAGAGAAACAATAACCCAGCTAAGAGGTACTTAGTTTTGAACGCTTATCAAAACCTGCAAAGTCAGTATTCCCCAGAGGAATATTTGAAGTAGACTGTAAACAGCTGTAATACAGCAGGGTCTATGTAACACACAGGATTTGTGTTTTGCCTGTGAAAAGAATACTTCTAGGTTTATTAACTAGAGTACTATAATCACAGATTCACAGAGTGGTAGGTGTTAGAAGGGACTTCTAGAGATCGTCTAGGACAACCCCCTTGTCAGAACAGGATCACCTAGAGTAGATCACACAGGAACAAGTCCAGGCGGCTTTTGAATGTCTCCAGAAAAGGAGACTCCACCACCTCTCTGGGCAGCCTGTTCCCGTGCTCTGTTACTCTCACAGTGAAGAAGTATTTCCTCACGTTCAGGCTGAGCCTTCTGTTTTCCAGTTTATAGCCATTGCCCCTCATCCTGTCACTAAACATCACTGAGAAGAGCCTGGCCTCATCTTCCTGACACCCACCCTTTAGGTACTTACAAGCATTGACAGATCCCCCCTCAGCCTCCTCTTCTCCAAGCTAAACAGACCCAGAACTGTGGAATTTTTAGCGAATTAAGCTCTCCTGTAATTACTTTATAACAACTAATAGTTATTTCAATTTCTTATTAGCTTTCTTAGTAATTAGCACTCTTGAAACTGTAAAGAAATAGCTATTGCAGTAGAAATTATTGTGCTTCATTGAGGTTAATAGATTTTTTAGATTTAAAACCATGTAAATGAGGTGAAGTTCAGGTCACCTGCATACTACAAGTGTATACATATAGTTAAGATTAATCAGTATTTTTTAATGCCTTAGGTAAAATCAAGATCCTTGGCTATTAAAAATGATATTCAGATCAGAAGAGGAGGTTTCCATAGAACAGCTGCAGGAGGCTCCTCCATAATATCTGCAGTTCCAATGGGACCTAAGCCTGATGTGTTTTCACCATGTAAAATTATAGATCTTGATGCCAGAATAGAACATGATGCGGTCAATTTATCATGGACTGCCACAGGAAATTATCTTGATGCAGGCTGTCGTGGTTTTACCCCAGCTGGCAGTTAAGCGTGATGACAGCTAACACACACGATAGTATTTTCCATTATTTGTATTTTCAGCTGCAAGTTATGAAATCAGAAAAAGTGAGACTCCTCTGGAACTAAGAGGCAATTTTTATAACATTGCTTTTGTGACTGCTTCCCCTCTATCACCTGAGCATGCTGGCTGCAAAGGTAAGTTGAAAAGTTTTGCTCACCAGGAGTGCGGATGTGTTTAAAAAGGAATTGGTCATTACTATTTCCAAGGCTCCAGTGACTGCTAAAGACAAACTGAAAACAATCATTATTTTGTATTGGTGTGAAAAAGCCTCAGAACAAACCACACAGAGAAGAATTTAGCTAATTTTTCTGGCTGAAATTTCAGAAAAAGTGGGATGATATCATTTCATACCATGATCATCAGGAGTTATTTTTTGATACACTATGAAAACTAATGGAGGTAAACCTTCAACCTGAAGTACTTTTAATTGCCTGTGCCTGGATAAAGACTTTCAGCATCAGTTTGCTTTCTTGATTATGACTCTTACAATATCACCAAGAAGACACAGTGTTTTTAAAAAAGGTAGAGGGGATGACCTGCAACGTTCTCAAAAAATCTGCTTAACACCTGTTCCACAAAAATAATAGGAAATTTTATACAGAATTCAATCAATAATGAATTAAAGGATGAATCATATAATCAGTGTCAATCATTACCACATTTATTCAATTTTAATTATTTTAAATGCAATTATGATTTTAACTAACAATATAGCTATTGCATGAAGTATTTCGTGAACTGATTACTGTGTGATATTTCAATTAAAAATATAGTACTAGGTGCGATTAACCGGTACCTAGGTACCTCCTTAACAAATTAGGAACTACTTAGCTGAGAGATCTCAAAAAGTAGCTGGTAGGGAAATATCATCTCATAGACATTTCTCAAAGGATTACAAATCAGTGATTGACGTGATGCTATTAAATACTTTATCAAGGAACTGGAATAAAATATAAAGTCATATCTGGACAAGTTTCTTTGAGTTTGAAGTGGGAAATTATAAGGAGGGATAGGACAGCCACACAGAGCAATCTGGCTTGCTTAGCAAACTGTTTCCACTCAAGAAAAACACATTTTATTCCAAATGGGATGGTTATTCATCTAAAGGCAAACAATGCCATTTAAAAGGGGACATTTTACATATCAAATATTGTATAGAGAGCTTATCAGGATTTTACTGTCTCACTGATCTAGCCTTGCTTTTTCTATTGTTTCAGTTTCATATTACATAATTATTACACTGCTCAGGGTTTTTTTCCCCAGGAAATTCCAGTTGTGTTTCTGCAATTATTTCTCTCTTCTAAAATGAATAACAGAGAGTCGACCACCTGAAGAGACATAAGGAAATTAAATTATTTTTTTTAGTGCACAATAAAGTATCAAGTATTTCCTCCCAAAATTAACACATAGCTAAATGCAGCCAACATACCCAACAAAACTGTACTTACATAGAACATCAGTGTCTTGTTGCAACCTGTTACAGGTCTTTTCAACAGAAAGGTGGTGTTCAGAGTGAAGCACAGGCATGAATTGCTTGGGGACTAGGCACAACACTCAGCGAGTGAAAGCTTTGGCTTTATGGAAAGCGTGGTGTTACCGTGGTGGGAACCCCGGGACACCAACAACTAATCAAAATGAGGACTTGATGCAGCAGATCCCTGCTCGGGAGTGAAGCTCAAGGGAAAGCACCACAGGGGTGGACAACAAAACCTGTGCTGATTAACACATGATACATATGCGATGTCCTGTTTGGCTCATGAGCAAACTTGCCAATGTAATGCCGGTCCTGTTGTTCAAATGCCAAGATCCGGCCATGCAAAGAGGGGAAGCAAACAACCCCGGGTTACTGTGAGAACAAGATAAGGCACACTTGGGACTCTACGCACTTCAATCAAAAGTAGAAAACTATCCCAGGTTTCTGTAACAAGAAGATGTGCTTGGGACTCTGCATACTTGGATGGGGGTGGTGAATCATCCTAGGTTACCATAACAAAGTCTTCTCACGCCCTACAGGCGGTCCTATAAATAAGCCATTGCTTTTCCAACCAAGAACCTCACAGACAGGTGAAAGAATGAGGATGACTGGGACTTTAATATTTTTGCTGTCTTCTCAGCTCCTGCATTTGGCAAAAGGTTCTATGGTACAGCTAAATAAGAATGGCTATGAGGATTTGGTCGTTGCAATCAATCCCCAGGTGCCAGAAGATGCCAACATCGTCCTGAACACGATGGTAAGAACATTTGCATTTACATGCATTCTTTCTCAGCAGCTGTGACTTGACTTTTCTACTTGAAAAGCAGCATGAATCAGGTCCAGCTCCCACTCTTGTCAATAGGTTTTTTCCTTGTTGTTTTGAATTAATCATGGATTAATCCCATAGTTACTAAACTAGTAATTTCTAATCTGTCTTGCCATCTGTTGTCACTACTAAGAGCACTAATTCCCTCAGATAATGCTGTAATAGCTTTATTGGGAGGCAGAGTGAAATTCTGTTATGTGGTGGATTGATCCTGGCTGGAGGTCAGGTGCTCACCAAAGCGACTCTATACCTCCCCTCCTCAGCTGAACAGGGGAGAGAAAATATAAGGAAAAGGCTCCTGGGTCAAGATAAGGACAGGGAGAGATCACTCACTAATTACCATCATGGGCAAAACAGACCCAACTTGGGGAAATTAGTTTAATTTATTACCAATTAAATCAGAGTAGGAGAATGAGAAATAAACCCCAAACTTGAAACACCTCCCCTCACCCCTCCCTTCTTCCTGGGCTCAACTTCACTCACAAATTCTCTCCTTCCTCCCTGCCAGCAGCACAGGGGGATGGGGAATGGGGGCTGCGGTCAGTTCATCATGCGATGTCTCTGCTGCTCCTTCCTCCTCAGGGGGAGGACTCCTCACACTCTTTCCCTGCTTCAGCAAGGGATCCCTCCCACAGCAGACAGTCCTCCATGAACTGCTCCAACGTGAGTCCTTCCCATGGGCTCCAGTTTTTCATGAACTGCTCCAGCATAGGTCCCTTCCACGGGGTGCAGTCCCTCAGGAACAGAGTGCTCCAGCGTGGGTCCCCCACACAGTCACAAGTCCTGCCAGCAAATCTGCTCTGGCGTGGGCTCCTCTCTCCACAGGGTCACAGGTCCTGCCAGGAGCCTGCTCCAGTGTGGGCTTCCCATGGGGTCACAGCCTTCTTCAGGTGTCTCCACGTGCTCCAGTGTGGGGTCCTTCACAGGCTGCAGGTGGAATCTCTACTCCCCATCATCCCTCCTCCATGGGCTGCAGGCAGACAGCCTGCCTCACCATGGGCTTCTCCACGAGCTGCAGGGGAATCTCTGCTCCAGCGCCTGGAGCATATCCTCCCCTTCCTTCTTCACTGACTGTGGTGTCTGCAGAGTTGTTCCTCTCACATCTTCTCACTCCTCTCTCTGACTGCAGTTGCACGGGTGTTTTTTTCCCCCTTCTTAACTCTGTTATCCCAGTGGCGCTACCACCATTGCTGATGGGCTCAGCCTTGGCCAGTGGTGGGTCTGTCTTGGAGCTGGCTGGCATTGGCTGTCAGGCATGGGCTTCTAGCAGCTTCCCACAGAAGGCACCCCTGTAGCACACCCCACTACCAGAAACTTACCATGCAAACCCAATGTGAAGTAGCTTTCCAAATTATGTTTACCTGAAAGAATGTCCTGAGAATGCTTGTTTAATTGCCATTGATAATACTATTGTTTGTCATTAGCTAATGTGTCTCATTATGTGCCTTTAAAAATTGTAAATGGAAAAAACCCATAGGTTTAGTGGTATTTCTGGGCTTAAATTTTATTCTAATCCACGTATATGCCTCAATGGATAAATTCCCCTAGAATAGGATGCTGGCCAGGACTCAAAGCAAAGAAATTGTTTTCTACAAAATCAAATCATTTTAGAGAAAACCTGCTGCATGGGACAATTCTGACAAATGCCCATGTTCTGCAGTATGTCTAATGCCTACTAGATCCTGATGTAGGATTATCTCAGTCCCATGTCATCTCTAAGAACAAGTACAAAGGATACCATAAAAATTTTAACGTTTCCAGATTTAGAGTAGAATAGAATAGAATAGAATCATTAAGGTTGGAAGTGACCTCAAGGGTCATCTAGTCCAACCATCCCCCCACCACCTACTACCCACTAAACACGTCCCTAAGTACCGCATCTAACCTTTCCTTAAACACCCGCAGGGATGGTGACTCCACCACCTCCCTGGGCAACCCGTTCCAATGCCCGACCACCCTTTCAGAGAAGAAATTTCTCCTCATCTCCAACCTGAACCTTCCCTGGCGCAACTTGCAGCCATTTCCCCTTGACCTGTCACTAGTCATCCGCGAGAAGAGGCCGACCCCCAGCTCGCCACAACTTCCTTTCAGGTAGTTGTAGAGGGCAATAAGGTCTGCCCTGAGCCTCCTCCAGACTAAACAAGCCCAGTTCCTTCAGCCACTCCTCATAAGACCTGTGCTCCAGCCCCTTATCTGGTATGAAGAGATTTACATGAAGTAAAAGTGGATTCAATAGTTTACTTTTTATCATCGGTCACTGACTGTCCCATTTTTTAGCGATAAGTAGTGTTTAGATCACTCCATTTTCATTAAGGGACAAACCACAGAGTGGTTTTTAGGGTAGAAGTGTAGAAGTGATGGTTACTGTTACTGTGAGATACCGACCAGACACTGAATTCACATTTTAGCTGACCTTATGGGAACTTGCTGTTATAGCATTCCTTTGGTTCCCCTGAACTAGTTAAAACTGCTCTGCTCTATCTGCAGATTAGGCAAGGGGTCGCATGGGGACATGCGGCGTGTCCCACTGCTGCTTGACTTCTCATGGGTTAGCACTCACCATCACACTCAGACCTGGCAAACCGAATCTCTTCAAGAAATCTCCTTTAGTTGAATTTTATGTGCATGTAACACGGGTATTTGATTCCAACGCCCAAGTCACAGCTTGTTTCTTAGTTTATGAAAAGCCTGTGGGACAGATTTTAGTTCCCTCCTTCCTGTCTGTTTTTTTCGCTGTTAGTGGAGAGAAAAATAAACACAGGGAATGCTTTTTCTGATGCCTCTGCTCTAAGAGAGGTGGTAAAAGAGCAAGAGGAAAGGAAAGGAATGACAGCATATAGTAGCCATAAGACAAATAAGAAGAAATGTTAAACAGCGAATGAGGCTGGGAAATTATGACATTAGACAGATAAATGAAGAGCAGGTGCAATGTTGAATCTTGCCCACGCTTGCTGTCAGGCCAGTATTAATTTAAGGGTAAAATCCTTGTATTTTGTAGTTTTCATCTCATGTAAAGGCTAGAGCGTGAATTTTATCAGAGACTCTGATTAAGAACAGGATTATAGAACTAGTGAGAGATTCCAAGAGTTACACCTTAGTCCTTGGCTTCTATGTTTATTCTTTTCTTAGCAAAGATTGTAATACTCTCTTAGTTTTGTGTTATGTACTTAATTCTACTTTATTGTACTGCTATTTCTTGATAAGGCTACATTATTCACTGGACATACAGTCAAATTTTTAATACTTACATTGAAATTAATATTTTATTTTCTTTCATTCCCTAGAACATGATTAAAAATGCTTCTCGTCACTTGTTTGAAATAACAAAACATCATTTTTTCTTCAAGTCTGTAAAAATTATAATTCCTAAAACATGGAAGAAAAACCCCAACTATGCAAGATTAAGAACAGAATCATATGACAAGGTAAGATTGACTCTTTCTGATTAGAACAATAAGGAAAAGCTAGACTGATAAGGTTACATTACAAATTAGCATAGAATCTAGGACTAATCTTGGAAGTTCTTACTCAAAAGTCTCGACAGTGTAGAGTAAAAAAAAAATTGCAGGCCTGAATTTATTCAATAAGAATCACTTAACTCTTCTCTGTACCCATGTCATGTATAACTTTGGTCTTACTTTTTCAGGCAGATGTCATCATAGCAGACCCTTACATAAAACACGTAGATGATCCTTATACCTTACACTATGGAGGATGTAAGGAGAAAGGACGGTACATCCGTTTCACACCTAACTTCTTGTTAAATGACAGTTTGACTGATGTTTATGGAGAAAAAGGTAGTACTACTATTTAATTTAATTGCCTGTTTTATTGTTCATACAAAATGGACAAGGTTTTTCTAAGTGATTAATGAAACAGGTACTTTAATTTGCTTGCTAAAATGAAAAAAAAAACCAACAAAAACCTTTAAGAGAGGTATTTTGCAGAAATAGTAAATACCTGTGAAATGTCTGAAGCAAAATATTCACACTGGATCCAGAAGTTGTTCATCCTTTTGAAAACCTTAAATGTTGATTCCGCTGCACTTAACTACTGACATTAGCAGTAGCCTTCCTTTTATGACCACTCACCAAATAAACTATCCAGTGTTTGTGTATCTGATTTTGTACTACACCATGTCAAAAAATGTAAGGTTTGCTGCTCTGTGGGACAGAAACCTCACAAACACTAGATTTGCTTAGGAGATATTTGCCAGCTTGGAAGAGAGTTCCTGTGTTTCTGAGAGTCAAGTATAGATAAGAATTCTAGTCCTGGTTGCTATCCTGATGCCTTCCTAGTTTTAGCTCAAGGGGAAATTATTATCGCAATTGCTTAAATATTTCACAATCTTCCTGTACTACCTCACGGCGGAATTATTTTAAACTGTTAAAATGTCTAAGTAAAACACTGAGTAGCTGCATTCAGAATGTGCATGTGCTATTCTTTTTCAACAGGTCGAGTTTTTGTCCATGAATGGGCTCACTTTCGGTGGGGGGTGTTCGATGAATATAATGACGACGTGCCTTTTTATGTGTCTAGAAATTCTGAAAGTGTTGAAGCAACAAGGTATTTTTTTCATATTTCTGCTTTTACATTACACAGGTTTAAACATTTCAATAACATTTTCAATATTGTGGTTGTCTGTGCTGAGTTTGTACTTTGTAGAGCATCCATGATCTGTTCATGGGATTAAAAGATGCTTAGTCAGCAACACCTATTGCCTGCGCTGCAGCCCAGAAAACCACAGCTGCCTTCTGTGCTGTTTTGTAGGAGGTTCTGGAGATCAGGCTAGATAATCTTTTGCTCTGTGTGCAGCTCCAGACTTCAGCCATCATTTGTTTTGTACTTATTTAACATGATTTTATTAAAGAGCCGTAACCAACAACACTGAAATTGGCTGCTGAAACCACTGTGATTTTAAACAGTTTCTACAAAGAGGGACAATAACTGAATGGATGTAGAGAATTAGTTCAGGCTTGCCTTTTTTCCTAGCTCAGGCATACCAATACAGTCTTTTATATTGCAGCTACTAGCAGGCTGTAATTATCTTGAGGAAGACCACAAAAGACCACAGAGGCTTTATGATTCTAGTGATTTCTAGATTAGTTTGAGAAATGTGCCAGGCACACAGACAGCCTACCTATGTACTTGTGCAGTGTCTAGTACAGCTCTGCATCAATGGCCATTTGGCTTTGGGCAGCCAAAATTGAAATAAACAACCATTTACAGACTGGGTTCTTAACCAGCCCTGCCTATCTTCTCTTCCCTTAGCTGTCCAGCTGGTGTGGCTGGTAGACCTGTTTTTCCAGACTGCAGCGGAAACATATGTGAGACAAGAAGCTGTAGATATGATGGTCAGCTATATGAAAAAGGATGTATATTTATTCCAGATATACAACAAAATATCTCATGTTCTGTTATGTTTTCACAATACTTATCATCTGTAAGTATTACTGTACCTTTCTAGACTGACGATTTAGTAATATTTGGTGTCCAGTTGGTTATTTCTGTGGGACAGAGTGATCAGTCAGGTGTGTGTTTAATTAATTTCTCTTTCAAAGAATATGCATGCTGCTATCAGTTCTATTAAAATCTGTTCAAAAGGGAAGACAGAGGAGCCACTGGAAATTATTTGACAGCTGTTTCCTGCTGATAAGAATGAGATATACTGCAGTCACAGCATCCTTCTTGCTTTGTGTTTGGAGAATCAGGTCAACAGGCACAGAAGGGAAGCATTCTTGCCAAATGCCTTGTCCATAAGATAACTGCAGGTTTTGATCACTCCTTATGTAAACTGGCACATGAACTGTGTGTACACTCCACTGCAGAGCAATCCAGTCTATCTATCCTTAACATAGAAGCAGCAGCCCACCTCTCTTGAAAGCAGCCAGGAAGCCTGGCAGGTGTCCTCATGCCAGCTCTGTACTGTTCCAGTGCTAGAACAGGGGTTAGCAGGACGCATAGTCTGCCTTGCAGGCTAGATCTGTGGTACAGGCCAACAGTTCCTCTAGCTATTGACCTTACTTCTTTGGGCAAGCTCTTTCCAAGAACTTTTACAGGTGTGCTGGGCCTGGCTAGGATACAGTTAATTTTCTTCATAGTGAATCATATGGTGCTGTGTTTTAGATTTTTGACCAGTACCAACAGGATCAATAACAACGTTAACGTTCTAGCTTTAGATGAACAGCATCAATGCCTTGTCTGCTTCTCACTCTGCCCCGCTCTTGAATAGAATAGGGAGTGTGTGGTAGGCTGGGAGGGGATATAGCCAGGTAGATGAACTGAACTAACCTAAGAGATATTGTATACCATATAATGTCATGCTCAGCAATAAAAGGGAAAAGAAAGGTGTTTGGAGGGTTAGCCATCTTATGTTCAGGAACTGGCTGGATGGTCTACCTACAGGAGGTAGACCATCAGGTTAACCCAAGAGGTTGGTTCAGGTGGCTAACTCATGCTGACCTCCATGCTGATCAGCTACAGTATCTATGTTAGCAGGCTTAAATCTAGTAGGACCTCAGTGAATCAGTCACTCCAACGACCTCAGTGCTCACAGACTGAAAGCTTTGTTTCTGCATGTACAACACGCTTGTGCTTATGTAAAATCTGAGATAAGTTTTTTCAGAGCACTTTCTTCACTTGCCCCTTCAAAGATCCTGGCTGGCCAGGCACCACGGCACAGAGGACATTTGCTGGAGAAGAACCCCTCCGCTTGTCCTGTCCTCCACCACAAACTTCCTATTTTCTGAGATATTTTCTTATGCTGGTTCTGTTGGGTTTAGAATTATTATCAGCTTCAATCTGACTTTTTAGGTGGTTGAATTTTGTGATAAAAACACTCACAATAGTGAGGCTCCAAATATGCACAATAAGATATGTGACCACAAAAGCACCTGGGAAGTAATTATGGAATCTGATGACTTTCGCAACTTGGCTGTTGTCAATGCTTCTGTGCCTCCCTCTGAGACTTCCTTCAGGCTACTGCAGACCCGAGACACAACAGTCGCTTTAGTACTGGATGTTTCTGGGAGCATGTCAATGGTAAGAATATGTATTTTATAAGCAATTCTTAGCAAAAATTGTAAGAAACAGAAAAAGTTACAAAATAAAAAAAAATCAGTCAATTCTGTAATTAACTTGATTATTTTTGGAGGGAAAATCCCCCTACTACTGTTATTCTCCTTGGTAGTTTTATTCCTACAAGATATCGCTTAAACTCCTAAGAGTTAGAGGCCAGACTGGGTGTGGGTTTTTTCTTGTAAAAACTCAATTTCATATACTTTCCTTCCTTTGTTCCAGACCTGGAATGACAAGGCCACTGTATTGCTTCCAAGCAGAAAATGCATTATAGATGGAGTTTGACATTGTATTTTTGTTATGAATTATACTAAAATTTCAAGTAAAAATGTAGGTCAGAATTTGTCAATAAATTGAATGTCCTTTTCCTCCTTTCAGTGTTGCTCTTTGGATTCAAGAATGGGAGCTGGCATAATGTTACGTCATTTTAGCAAAGCTGAGATTATTTTTTCTTTTTTCCCATAAAAATTTGTATACAGTTATTCTTTCACAACTCCTTGTGGCATGACATACTAAGTTTGTTTATGGATGTAAGGTTTAGTAAACGTCCCTGAATATGTGCTTATATGCATAAATATCCTCATACTTTTATAAAGCTGTAAGCAATGTGATCATCTGTAGAAAGATGACAAAATTACTGGGTTTGCATTCAAAGAGATTGCATTCTAAGGATGTTGGCTTTTTTCACATACAGAAAAACCGCATCAGACATCTCCATAGTGCTGCAGAGATATTTCTGCTCCATATCATTGAAATCGGTTCCTGGGTTGCAATTGTCACATTTAACTCTGACGCGTTGGAAAAAGCTCCTTTGCAACAAATAACCAGCAACGCAGCACGGCATAAACTTGTTCAACGTTTGCCTACATATGCTAGTGGACAAACCAACATCTGTGCAGGCATACGTAAAGGACTTGAGGTAAAGTACAATATGAAAAGTATGGAATATGAGGAAGAAGTGAGAAACCTGCTGGAACAAGGGCTTCCTAGGCAATAGTAGAGTTAAGAAAGGTAATATGATTCTTGAATCTGTCAGGAGAAAATATGGCATTACCATTATATGGCATTAGAAAGAGTATTACCAGAAAACAGACCAGATGTGATGTCTATGCTTTGGAAAGGGTATTGAAAAACAAAATCAAATTGCAAAATTAACTACAAGAATGATGTAAATTTTGGAACAATTCCCACAGTTGACTAGTCGTGAATCAATCCTCTAAAACTGTGAAACTACATATAAATCATGATATCAGGAAACAGTAACGGAGATATATTATTACTTATTTGTCTGTTTTACTACCTTCGACTGTCAGTCTGAAGTCCCAGAAGATGTCACCTAATTCAGATGCAAAACGTGTAGGAAAAGGGAAGAAAGGGAAAGACAGAAATTGTAGAGAGAAGGATGAGACTGCTGAGGTAGCTGAGGGTCCAGGGCAGAGAGGAGGCTCAGGACAGGGGGACATCAGGAGGAAGACTGGCAACCAGACAGGAATGCGACGGCCAAGACAGAGGTCTCCCCCATGGGTGCTCCCTACCCTCTTCTGCCCCTGCCTTCAGTTTCCTCAGAGCTCACCCTTAGACAGAAGTCTGTCCTTCTCTACTTCTGAAACTTTGACTGGAGAATAAAGAGTAGTTCTAGACAGTGGACATGAAGTTTTTAATATGATGCCCTTAAACATCCAGTCCCTGAACCAGCAAATCATGTACAGGCAGAATGCTTCTGATATTTTCAATTTGGGACAGGTTCCTTCTCTAGGAAAGCCTATAGCAAATATTCATTAGTTATATTTGACCACTTACTACATCTAAGCAATCAGATGTTTATTGTTTTAGTGTTAAATGAATAAATAGTTTTAGTGTTAAATGAAAATTTAAACACTTATTAAAGAATAAATTTGTCTTCTATTTGAAGTTGACAGTTTTAAATGCATAAATTGACAGTGCTCTGGGATTAACTACTGTTTAAAAATTGTTCTGCTGCTTATATCATGAATTCTTTTCTTCATGCAGTTAATTGCAGATAAAATGAATTCTACATATGGTTCAGAAATTGTGTTACTGACAGATGGAGAGGACTCACATATAGCAGCTTGCTTTGATTTGGTGAAAGAAAGTGGGGCAAAAATTCACACCATTGCACTGGGGCCAGACGCAGAAAAAGAATTAGAAGAATTTTCAGAACGAACAGGTAAATATTCTAAATGCACTCTTTCTCCAGCATGCATGTTCAAGTATGTAAATGTAAAAGCATGGCAGTTCAGCAGTGTGGAAAAAAAGAAATTTAAAGAATTCGAAACAAGTTTAACTTTAAAGAAATTTGGGTTTTACGACAGACTTCTTTAATGCAAACAAGCAGCACTCTTTAGAACCCTGGATTTGTTTAAAGAGCTGTCTTGATCTAAAAAATGCAGTGAGATGACAATATTCTATTACTAAGGAGATTTACTTATGATATTGTTATATGACATAAAAAGAAATGTCTAGAATTTTATTTCTGGCATTACATGCAATGACTAGAACTTTCTATGTGCTTTAACTTACAAGCATTTTTGATTACAGAAAGAATAAGCATTTTGTCCAACTGTTGTGGCTAGGAAATGTAAGCACAGTGACTACCATTGTCACTGGCAAGCGTGGCTGTCAGCTGAGCTGGAGCTCTATGTAACTAGTTTGAAACCAGCCATGTAGAAACTATCCCTAGGGGTGTTGCTTCACTCTACAGCACCTGCAAACACCATGGAAGAACGAAAACTCCTTGTAGAAAGCAAGTTGACTCCAAACAAATATGATGAATAAATAATCTTATTTGAGAGGTGCACATGCTGTGCATTTTCAGACTACAGTCCACTTGTTTTAGCAATTTAAATAACTTGGAATGCCCTCATGCATTCTTCAGCATCATTAGGTCAACATGACTATGGAAAAGTCCAGAGTTCAATTCTCTTCTGGCCTGTATTTTAGACAGAATTTCTTGTTTAAGCTCCACATACAGGCTATTTATTAGGAATGATTTGTGAGCCAGAAAGAACCCACGCTGTCCTTCAGCATGTAGTCTTCAACCAGCAGGCCTTCCTGCTCAGAAACAAAACCCAATTTTCCAAAGATACTGACTAGATCTCTGAGCTAACACCTCCTCCAGCTCATACAACTCCACATGTTCTCTCATGAGACAGAGCCACACACCTGATGGAACCTGCAAACCTTATGCTGGTCTGTGCATGAGGGTGAGAGGTGCTGGGTGGTATGGAGGGGCTGTGGACAGCCTCTGTGCAAGGCTCCCCAGGGCTCAGCGGTGCACAGCAATCACTTCCCCACCCGGGAATACCAGTGAGCTGTGCTTAGGAGCATAGTGATGGCTCAGTTGATGTCTGGCATGCATCATCCTCGTTTGAGAGAGAATTGCAGCAAATGCATGAAGTGCGGACACTGCAGTAGAGCAATATGAAGCCATATTCACAACAACTTCATACACAGACCTGTGCTGAGTAGGAGAAGCTCCAACAGACTAGAGCTGCTTGAACTCTGTACGTGCGAAAAGTGATCTAAACTTCACATTTGGAAATAAAGATGATCTGGATTTTGAAAGTCAAGAACTATGGCATGCCACTGTGTCTTCCACAGAGGTGTTTTTCAGAGCAGAATTTCACTGAAGGGATAATATGTGATTCCAAAAGTACTAGGAAAGGTCCAAAAATGCTGTGCTGCAGGGAGTGATATTTTGCGAAGTTTGCCAATGGGAAATAAAATGAGTCAATCACACAAGTCAGAATTTACTATGACACATGCATTAACATCATTAATGAAGTGATACATTTCTTTTTTGATTTTGTAACAAATTGACTGCCTCAGTAGAACATTCAGTACCAGAAGTTGCATAAAATTTAGCAATTTTAGAGAAAAAAAATAGTATTTACAATTCTTTTGCTCTTGTCTTTCAGGAGGTTTAAAGCTTTATGCTGTAGATGGAGTCATTCCCAGTAAATTAATTGAGGCATTCAGTGCAATTACATCACAAAGCGGAGATATTTCTAAACAATCTATTCAGGTCTGGATTTCAACCCTTCTTTTTCTTCCTAAGCTTTTAGTTGATCAGTAATTGAATGAATTTAGACATTAATGATCATAATTGTCAGTGGCTCAATTTGAAAATAGGAGCAAGTACATTTTCTAGTGATCTGCATTTCACTGCAATGATATAAATATATCATTTCCATAATTTATATAATACTTGATTCCCCCAAATCCAGAAAATTGTTTCTCATAATTGTCAAAGTCCAAGAGACTTTGAGGAAAAAAAGCAGGCAGAAATCCTCCAGGATACTTAGATGAAACATTATCTTTTAGAGCACTTTAATGGCCTAACTTAAGTAACAAAGGTAAAATGAAAAATATAGCCTCTGATAAGCCATATATATAATTTTAATCTACAAACTTTTAGATGTTTCATCTAGGGCAATTGTTAATTAGAATTTAGCAACTCATTCTTCACTGTGTAAATATTTTAACACAGATCCAGTCCTATGCTTTATCCAAAACACACCACTCGCAAAGCCAGCTAGATTATAAGCAGCAGTCAATGGAGATTTGAAAAGCAGGCCTGGGAATTTTTGAGTTGTTACATTGCCTTTAATTGACTCGCCTGTCCCACCTTTACCAGGGAAAAAAAAATTAAATTTATGACAGGCTATTTTCTAGTTGCAGACTTTATTGTTCTTCATTGTTTACTTCTCTCTTCTATATATTCCCTTTCTGTTCTGTTGTTGTTTCTGTCTCTCTCATTACTCATAAGCCTTACAGACATATGTGGAGACATTGTCTTTCTCTCTCTCCCAGGATTTTGAGACAGACAAACTGCAGTGGAAATGCCACTTACTAGCACAATGCTTTAGACAGGTAGATATAGAAATGAAGTTACACTTACTGTAACTTATTCTGTTCACTGTAATTTTACACTTAAAATCCATGTTACAATGCAAGCAGCCATTTCACAAAGTGAACCTGGGATTTTATTTTCTTCATTCAATAGTTGTGCAGAATGGCTCTTAATTTTCCTCTAGGTAGACAGCAGAACTAGAAAACCAGCCATCTTCTCTATATAACTGAGCTATAAATAAGTGGGCAGAGACCTTTTCTCATGCTACTTTCCAAAAGGCATAAATGCTTTTCAGTTCTCTCCTCCAAGATTAATCCATTTCAAGTCAGCAATGGATGGATACACTATTGTGCAATGGATGAGGAATCACTCTGAAAATATGTTAAATGCTTCTTTACTACATAGCAATAAGACTTTTTTTTTCTGCAACAACAGCTTGAAAGTAGAGAGATAGTTGCTCAGCCTTCTGAATGGATGAATACTACTGTGCCTGTTGACAGAACTGTGGGAAATGATACCTTCTTCATCGTTGCATGGAATCAAGCTCAGCCATTTTTTTTCCTGAAGGACCCCAAAGGAAAAGTATATGGAAGCGCAGACTTTACAGTCAATAATTCACACTCAAACACAGCTAGACTCAGTATAAGTGGTACTGCAGAGGTAAAGACCGAACGTTTTCTTTTATTTTCTGAATTAACATTTCCTATAGACTAGCATACAGTTTAGATTAATTTTTATTATTTAAGGGAAACAGTGGCACTGTTAGAACACAAAACTTTTTAACTTTTTTTTATTTTTTTTGTATTTTATTTGTAGGTGGGTGACTGGCAATTTTGCATTAAAAATGTTCATACAGCAACTCAAGTTTTATCAGTAACAGCTACCTCTCGACCAGCGCATTCTAATGTTCCTCCCGTGAGCACTGCATGTCACATGAGCAGGGCAAAAAGAGCATTTAATCCAGTTGTTGTTTATGCAGAAGTTAGCCAAGGGTTTTTGCCCATTCTTGATGCAACTGTGATAGCCACCATAGAGAAGGATGGTGCTGCAGCAGTAACCCTGGAACTTCTTGATAACGGTGCAGGTAAAGTTCCGTATACGTAGTGAAAATCTTTGCATTTATACATTCTGGAACCCAAGTCTGCATGCTCCCCTCAGACTTAAGACTAAGGACTGAGTCATGCCTATGCCCTAAATTGAGAAAAAAATAAAAAGGGAGACAGAGAATCCACTGCTTTGGGATAGAAGTACACTACAAAGCTTTTTCTTGGTGAGGAAAACAAAGACATGGGCCTTTATCTGAAAAACTGTTCTGCTTTCCTGTGCTGCTATCAAGGATGAAAGCAGAACTGTGCGTAGTAGAGGGTACATTGCTCATATCTACTTTCTGAAGGTGTACTTTGCATAATCATCTGCCCTCAAAAGGCAAGGTGAAAAGAAAACAAGCTGTTTTGATAGTCCACCTCATATTCTGTGAAACTGGATTACAGTCTTAACATTAGCTCACCAAATGTTAGCTTTATCTGTTTCATATGTTAAATAAGCGCATCATTCTTCTTTTCAAGAATACTCTTTCTTGGACCAATAGCAAGACATTCCTGGCATTCAGCATCCCTCCAACTCTTTCCATCTAACCTCTTCCTTTTCTTCTCTCACCACTGCTGTAGACCTGTAGCTTTCTGAGTTTAGTAGGAGCCAGCACTGTCTCCTCATTTTGTCTGTGCTTTCACATTGCTGGACTTCAAAATATAATAAGATCTCCTGTGTTTTTTAAACAACATATTTTTTTCTGAACCCATGAGGTTATTTTTACCTTGCTGCCAGGTTTTAAAATAGCTACCTTGGAGGCCACCAGCAGATCATCTACTGCAACTGGTCGGGTACAACTGCACAAGGTCACTTAAAGAGAAGGAATTGTGTCTTGATGAACTCCTGGCCAAGGTTAAATTACAACTTGTTTCTAATTTAAAGGTGCTTTATGTAGTAGACGGCCAATAAGTATTCACTTGGTGGTTCCATATAGTAACAACAGATTTACCTAGTTAAAGTTGTTAATGAAAAATGGTTCTTTTTTAAAATATACACATGAAATGCAGGCTGTCATAGTGGGACTGCTCCTATTTTTAAAGACATCCACATTACAAAAATACTGCCTGCTTTTCTGCATAGCTCAGGTCTTATGTTTATGGACGAGTAGCAAATATAACCTTGTTTACCAGCAGGTATCTTGTTTGAGATATTAATTCTCAGTAATTCTACATCAAGGTGCTGACATGAAGAAGAATGATGGAATCTACTCAAGATACTTTACTTCTTTACAACACACTGGAAGATACAGTCTAAAAGTGAATGCCCGTGGGAGAAATACAACCACCAGACTCAGTTCCCAGCAAAATCGAGCCTCGTATATGCTAGGCTACAGAGAAAATGGTAAAGAGCAGTTATGAAACAGACAATTCTTTGCATGGTTTGAATGTAGAGGGGCGTAATGGTTTAGCAAATGGGATCATTGAGAGTCACAAAAATTCTACTTGATTTTAAAAGATGCTTCATCTATCATTTTCACTACAAAAGAGCCCAAACAAAACAAACCAGCTCCAAGTACTGTTTTCCATGTATGGGAATAGCATAGAATTTTGTCTTTAATCTAAAACTTACTTTCTCTTACAGCCATGAGAAGGGTAAACATTGTTTAGAATCTGCATTTCAGTGTCTCGCAACAGGAATTGCAAATGTATAATTCTTCTTGAGACTTTAAAATGGGGATTTGGGGTAAATAAATTCAGCATGCACCATTAGTATACAAACTAGAAAACTTAGGTTTTGAGATTTCTTGATATTGTAGTGCTTTTTCATCTTAATACTGAAAAAAAAATTACTTGTTGCAGTTTAATATTCTCACACTTACGCATTGTAAAATTTAGAAAAAACAGCAAAACTCACAAATTATGGCTTATATCACTGAAACTCTTGTAAGACCTGGTCGAAGAGATGGATAGAACTACCTTATTGCAGGCATGGCTCACTGACATCTGCCACTTGCTTTACTGGTTGCATCATTTCCAATTTTTACACATTTTAGACTTTGTCTGCTTTTTGGGTTTCTTGATTTTTTTCCTGAGAACCCTGAGATGACCTTACTTTCTATCTTTACACTTCACTAACTTTCCACTAAATCTGAATAAGCTAAGGAAAACTTACAGGATGATAAGAGATAATAAAAAATAAAGGAAAATGCAATTCAGAGTTCTGTCATGATGAAAGTGGAAAAATGTTTTAAACAGGTAAAACTTATCTGAGTGCACCAAGACCTAAATTTACTGATAAAGAAATCCAAGTCAAGCTGGGAAGTTTCAGCAGAATTTCAACAAGTTCTCTTGTAGTGAATACAGAAGGAGATTCTGCTTCTGGTTATCCACCCTGTAAAGTTACAGACCTTCACGCTCGTATAGAAAACAAAACAATAGTCTTGTCTTGGACAGCTCCAGGAGGTGACTTGGACAATGGAGAAGGTGAGTCAGACACTACATTTTTTCTTAGATGAGGCCAATCCTTTTATCTGAAAGGACATACCCTGGAGACCACAACTCACGGATGAGGGCTACAGCTTTCCCACTTGAAAACGTAACGAAACGGAAAGTTACCTTGTTGCATGATACATGTTTCAGTTCTCCTTAATTTTTCATGTTAAAAAACCCCCACAAAGTAAGTCAAAGAATATTACAAGCAAATCGAATAAATAAAATTCTAGTACTACCACTAGAGACTTTAGCAAAAAAGTCTTAGTTCATGTCTGCATATAATTAAAAAAAAAATAATCAGCCAAGAAGGACAAAGCAAAGCTGCAGTCTGTTTACAAAGATGTAAATGAACTACAGAGACACAGTAACATTCTATTCAAAATACTCATTTTACAGTTGTAGTACAGGAAAAATTAAACCTAATTCCAGAAGAAATGTACAAGCATTTCCTTCCATAAGACAGAGAGTGTATGTTAAAATATACAATCGGCAGTCATGCAGATGACAGTTTCAGATTAAAATCTTACATTTATCTAAATTCTTATAATAGCCAGCCACACAAGAAAAAAAAAATCAAAAAAAAAGTTCTCAATTTCTTGTACTGCTGTTTAACAACTACACATCTAAAACCTTTTGTAGCTAAAGAGGTCAGTTACTGCATTAGAGTTTAAGATAGAAGGTCCTGCACTGGTTTGGGGCTGGACATATCATGCACATCTCTCTAATCTAAAGAGGAAAAGATATTCATAGGATGAAGAGAGAAGGAAGAGGAGTAAGTCCTGAAAAGCTGCAGATTTGAAATAGAAAAAGCAGAGCCCCCCCAAAATTAATCAAACACATATATAGCAATGTAACTACGAGTTCTTTGATTACAAATGGGAAAATCATTTTGTGTCTTGTACAGTTTTTGCTATCAAAACCTCATGCTGAGAAAGTGAACACAGAGCTGATGCAAGGCCCGGTCCTAGTACCTACGTGTATATTTTAATTGCCATTTCACCTTATGTTTGTATTTGGATAGCAGTTTCTCATTCATCTACATGTTGCACAGGTCTGCACAAAGCTGAGTGTGTTGGTGAAACAATATTTTTTAAGGCGGATTCAATTTCAATCTTTCATTGAAAAGGAGGAGTTTCCAGTCTCAGCAACAATAGACCTTTGACACTAATGTTTAAAAGCGAACTTGCCAACCCTCCATGGTGAGCAATAGTCAGTAATAAACACAAATCATCAGCACATTTTTCTACAAAATGGCTCTAGAAGTCTTCTACTGGCACCACAAGGAGAGATGCTAAAACATCTATACTAATTTGTTGTTAACGAGTGTTCTGTTTTTCCCTAGCTGATCACTACATAATAAAAAGCAGTGAAAATCTTCTCAACCTAAGAAATCACTTTGATCGTGCTACTTCTGTGAATTCGTCTCATCTCAAACCTCAGGAGGCTGGTAGAGAAGAAATATTTGAAATTAAACCAGAAAATTTCATAACACAAAAAACTACCATAATCTACTTTGCCCTACGTGCTGTTGATGATGCCAGCTTGACTTCAGAGGTGTCTAACATAGCACAAGCCACATGGTTCGTTCCTCCAAAAGCATCTGTGCCTTTCGATTATGACAGCAACAATGATGGTGCAAGCAGTACAGTAATAGTGTCGACAGTAGCTGTGTGCGTAGTAGTTGTTTGTACTATTGTAACTTCAACTCTATGTCTTTTACACAAACAAAAGGGTAGATTGGATATTGAAAGAATGCAAAAGCAGGTGTAAAATAAAATAAAAGAAATTTACTGTAATTTTTGCTATGCAAGTTTCAAAGTAGGGAAAGAGGCATTTGTACATTCAAAAAAGCAGTGTACTTATTTTAAACAGACATACTCATCTTTTTTATGGGCTTATAGATGTAGACTTTCAAAAATGTGTCTTATATTCAAGTACATGTACACTGGTTAAACGTTAAACATGGAAGCACGTACTCAGATATATCGTAAAGTATGATTTGTGTATTGTCATTTGTTTCTATGTGATCAAAATACTGAACTCTTCTATTGCAAGATTTTTTTCCAATGAAGTGTGGCATTTTTTCTTAAGCAAAGAAGGTAGAGGAATATGATACTTTCTTTATTCTTATTCTCCACATAACAATGGAGTAAGGCAAGGTGGGAAAGAGATCAGAAAAATCTTCAAGGAGCGCAATGATTTCCTGTGTATCTTTCATATGTTGTCAGTTAGTCAGCCAAGAACAAAATATGTACCTCCAGGCTGTCTGTTTATCAAAAAATATTCAAAAATATGTACCTCCAGGCTGATTATTTTTCAATAAATATTTAAGTATGTATATCTACAGCTGCATAGAAGAGTTGAGTATATATATATCAATACTTTCAGAAAGAGTTTCAGAGTATATGCAAATGAGCACATGGAAAAATGTTCCTAGGTGGAAACTAAACAAAGCTATAAATTTGGAGTTAGAGCAAACTTTTATATATCAAGAGGTAATTTAAAAGCTGCTAATGGAGCAGGAGTGTAAGGGATACAGGGAGAAGGATGATCTGAATGACTGTTAAGTTGCTGACTAGCAAATTAACGCTGCTTCAAACCAAAATGCTTCAGACTTCTTATGTGGCCAAGTACTTTTTACCTCTGCTTTCCAAAACTTGGGAAAATGTACACTAACAATGAAAAAATGCTAAGTTCAACAGCCAAATGATCATTCACAGTGTAGCATTACCCTGTAAATACACCATGTCTAGCAAACAGAAGTACTTTCATTTACAAGCTTGATACTATTAACACAATTTGTGATAGTGGCAATTACACTTCAGAACCAGTATATAATGTTTGCAAATAATATATAATATATACCCTCAACAAATCTGCTGATGACACTAAACTGGGTGGTAGGTAGCTATGTGAGCAGGGAGAGCCAGCTCACAGAGAGACTTGGACAAGTTGGAAAGGGGCTAGCAAGAACAATGCGATATTTAACAGAGAAGTGTGAAGTCCTGCACCTGGGACGGCATAACCGAAGAGCCCGCTACAGGCTGGGCTCTGTGGCTGGGGAGCCGCCTTGCTGAAAGGGACCTGGGGTCCTGGTGGACAAGAAGCTGAACACGAGTCAGCAGCGTGCTGCTGCAGCAACAAAGGCAAATTGGATACTGGGCTGCATCTGCAGGGGCACTACTAGAAGAGATAGAGACGTGATCATCCCACTCTACTCAGGACTTCTCATGCTGCACCTAGAGTACTGCATCCAGTTCTGGTCTCCACAATTCAAAAAAGATGTGAGCAGATTGGAAAGGGTCCAAAAGGAGGGTAATGAATATGATCAAAGGGCTGGAGAACCTGCCCTGTGAGGAAAGACTGAAGGAGTTAGGTGTCTTCTGCCTGCAGAAGAGAAGGCTTGTAGGGCACCTCATCACAGTATTCCAATACTTAAAGGGCAGCTATACAGAGGATAGAGACTCTCTCTTCACAAGGAGCCACACAGAGAAGACAAGGGGCCATGGGTACACGTTGCACTAGAAAAGGTCTCATCTTGATACAAGAAAGAAATTTTTTACAGTGAGAGCAGTCAATCGCTGGAACAACATCGCCAGGGACATGGTAGAGTCCCCAGCACTGAAGGTTTTCAATATGGAACTAGACAGGGTGCTAGGGAGTCTCATCTAGGCTCCCTTTTCCATGAAAGGTTGAACCACATGATCTTTCAAGGTGCCTTCCAGCCTAGGTGGTTCTATGATTCTATGGTTTTCCTGCATACACCAAGAAATCTACGCAAATGTTGAGTCATCATCTGAAGTTTTCCTCTCTTTGTATCAGCAACATCAAATTTTGTCCTTTGTTCTACTTTACCTCTTACTCATTAACAGCACCAACTTTTTAATATTTTAATGGAATTTCTCTACCTTTCCTTTCCTGTTTCTATACTTCCCACAAGTTCTGCTTTTTCTGTAGCTAGGTTTCTCTTTCTTGTGGGTTTCTGTACTTCTACATGCTGCCACCTCTTGATGAACCTCGCTATTGGCTGTGTTTTCAGATTTAAAATTCCATTTCCCCATGCAACAATAAATGTAATTTCAGTTCATATTGAGGCCACAACAGCTGTCACATTTTAGAGGAGAGAGACTCCTTTGGAGATGAGAGTCATAAATCAAAGCATTATTTGCTGATTATCAGTTCCCTCTAACAGTTCTTAGGTCACCGAATGTCTGTTTATTCAGAAACATTTCCTTTTGTTTGCTTCTGAAATGTCGTCTTATTCCCTAAGGTATTTCTGCTGCATACAAATTGTTTGGTAGGAACTACATCATGCAATCAGAATAAACGGGCTGCAGCACTGTTCCTGGAACTATTTCCTAGAGTTATGTAAAAATATGAGAGACTTTACACAGTCAATCTCCATGATCCAGGACAACTCATCCCTCACTCTGAAGACAGCCAGCCCTACCGGCCTAGCCAGCAGAGCTGCAGCAGTCTATTGTGCGGCAACGCTGACATCTAGTGGGCTCTGACAACGCTTCTTCCAGTTTCCCCAAATGTTTCAAAAATCAGCTTAGATCAGCGCATCTCTCTGCGATACCCTGCCCTTAATATAAATGCATACTTAAAAGCACAATCAAATACGAATAGCCAAAGGTCGAATTTAGTACTTAAGGCTGGCTCTTACTATAGGAGCATTAAGAACATTTATTTGAATTAGGAGCTTCAGCTTACTGAGCTCTGTCTACAGGAAAAGCTCTGGGGAACTCCATTCCAGTGGCTCAGGATTCAACACTCCCCCAAGCATCTCTGCAAAAGGCAGACAAAAGTTGCTCTTACATGCTTCCTGATGAGCAAGTGCAGAATGACAGGGTAAGACTGTTTGACTGATTTCAGTGATTATGTTTACACTAACAGAACCTACGCTCCACAACTCTGCAGGCTGGGGTCCCAGTCCCTGATACAACTGCCACATGCCAGTTCAGACTAGCTAGAAAAGAAGCGATAGTTAAAGTTAAAGCCATATAAAAGCTTCATTACTCAACATGGTCTTCCCAATGCTCTTAAAAATCATTTCAGCTTCCAGCTTCCTATACAGACTTCACAGTGTTCCACAGAGAGGAGAATAACTATTCCTGTGTCACATGTGGGGAAACTGTAGTACCATGTAAAGTGACTTTCCCACAGTCACCAGCAGGGAAGTGGTAGAGCTGCAAATATACCTCCAGTCATTAAACTATAATTGTACAGCAAAAGGAAGAACTCCCAAAACTCTAATTTTTACTTCCACAGTGGCCAGTTATGGCCTATAGAATTTTGCATACAATCTTCCTCCGAGTGTAAGATAGACAGCTTCTCTTAAGACAGACAGCTGGGGTGTGGGACCAAATTATTATCCTGCTGGGTATCAAACTAACCCACTATAGCTCAGGAAGTACGATACTGAAAGGACAAAGATCTCAAAAACAACACATGATTTACCTAGTCCAGTTCCCTGACATTTCAGGACTTTTGCCTACTGAATGCTTTGCAAATTGCTGCATGCAGTCCTAGTCCTAGCACAACTCCAGCTTAAGTGTTTAGGGGAAGCACAGCCACAGCTGCCATAAGGATCAGTGGAAGAGTGCACTAACGTGAAAAGGAGCATTAATTCTTACTCGGAGAGCTGTAGTTTCTGAGCGGAAGCGTGCTGTTGAGAACAGCTGCTTTCTGGTTCTGTCAAATCCAGTCCCCAGATTTTTCATGAAAGCCTGATTGTACACAGGCCAGGCAGCTGGCGCTACTGATTTTATAATCTTTGCCTGGTTATTACCAAGCTAAGCTCACAGTTGTTAATGTTGGCACAGAAGCTATGGACTCACACACAAACAAATGCCCTTACCTATTTTAGTAGAACAAGCTTTGACTATTAAATAGAAGTAAAATTTAATAACGCTCATTTCAAATGCCACATTTTGCTCCTTTTATTTCTATATGTCTTTTCACTACATTAATAAATGTTAAATCAAATTTACCTTCGGATTTTCACACACACCTATCTTGAAAATCTGGTTCCAGGATTCCTTCAAAATATTACTTGGAGTTTTGCAGAGTTGTGATTGGTAATACATCGCCAGAACTCTTCCTTTCCCGGGGTTCCACTGCAGTGAAAGACAATATAAACACAAGAATTCATGAAACAGCTGGTTTATGCAAATATATCCTGCAGGTACAAAAACCATGAGTGGGAAGGGCAACAGTGTACATACACACACTGGCACAAGCTGTGACCCATAGAACTCAATGTATTAGAAAATTCAATATGTATGAATTTAGCATAGGTACTACACTACTGGGATTACGCAGGGATATAAACTGACTTATGGAGGCCTGTCCTGGTTTCAGCTAAGAGAGAGTTAATTTTCTTCATAGCAGCCAGTATGGGGCTATGGTTTGGGTTTGTGCTGGAAGCAGCACTGATAGTGGAGAGATGTTTTTGCTGTTGCTGAGTGATGCTTACACAGAGTCAAGGCCTTTTCGGCTTCTCGTACAGCCCCACCAGCGGGATGGCTGGGGGTGTGCGGGGAGTTGGGAGGGGACAGACAGGGCAGCTGACCCAAACTGACCAAAGGGATATTCCATACCTTATGGCGTCATGCTCGGTTTATAAGGGGCTTGGGCGGGAAGAGGAAGGGGGAGCAGTGGCGTTCGGAGTGATGGTGTTTGTCTTTCCCAAGAAACCATTACGCGTGACGGAGCCCTGCTGTCCTGGGGATGGCTGAACCCCTGCCTGCCATGGGGAGTGGGGAATGAATTCCTTGTTTTGCTTTGCTTGTGCACGCGGCTTTTGCTTCACTTATTAAATTCTTGCATCTGAACCCAGGAGTTTTCTCACTTTCGCTCTTCCGATTCTCTCCCCCTTCCTGATGAGGGGGACTGAGCGAGTGTTTATGTGGTGCCCAGCCAACGGCTGGAGTAAAACCACAAGGCCTTTTTTGTTGTCTTTGCTAAATCTTTGACTCGAAAGATTTGGTTTAAACACTGCCTTCCCATAAAGTCAGAAAACAGTACTGGGAGTCAGCTCAGAAGCATTTACATTACAAGCTATTATTCTTTTATATAAAAGTATATGATTTTCTTAATTAAAAGATAAACCTTTATATTAATATAATTTGGGTTGGTTGGTTGGTTTGAGGGGTTTTTTGTAAGTCTTTAAGGATATGGTCCAAGACTCTTTAGCATCAAGGAAAGAATATTGGAAGCACTCCCAATGGATAGACTAGATATTGGTAAGTGGTATTCAAAGGATTGCTTTCAAGTTCAAATATTTTAGGACAATCATACTTTCCTTAAAGCACACCTAAGTGGCAAGGTCAACAAACAAAATAAAAACTGGCATTATCTGTCAAGCCATTCTGCACCATACTAAACTGTGCTAAACACACACTTTCTGCAAAGTGACCTTAAAAAACGCTCAAGATGACACACACTTCCAATGCTTTTGATTTACATCAAGCTTTTCAAGAAAAGTCTAATGACAAGAAACAAAACCTGAAGATTAGCTTCTTCACAGATAAGCCTGACAGAGGAGCAAAGTTAGTACAGACTTAGTGACTGTGCCCCAGCACCTAGTCCTTCAACCTACACATCTCCAGCTTCTTGCCCTATTTTACAGCATATTGAAATGTAATACTTTGCTGCAAAACTTTACAGCTACATGATTAAGATTTAGGCAAACAATTGTAATGATCTAGAGAAATATACAGGGCTAGAACTACAGCAGTTCTAATCATTGGTCTTACTTATCTCCCGCTTGAGGAAATCTTAATCGGAAACCCTCAAAGCCTTCACTCAAATTACTAGCAAGTAACAGTATTGAAGTTCTCTATATAAATTATACTCCTGATCACCCCTGACCACAGGCAGGGATGTTCCAGGGTCTGTTTATATCCAATAGGAAAATGCTGTAAAAGGTTATTTCTTCTTTTTGGACATGTTACAAGCAAGGCCGAAGATCAGACAGTAGGCAAAACACAGTGTTCACCATCCCTGCCGGTTCATCGGTGACCCACCACCTTCTTAATTGTCAGATGGGAGGGCATGGCATGCTTCAATTCTTTTTTCAGCCTGAAATGATTCTGTAGATTCTCTTGTGGCTTATACTGCATTACTTTCTCAAGTGACTTTCCCTGCTGTCTACCTCACATCCCTGAAGGAAGATATTGTTCCTCCAGCACAGGTGGCAGAAGCTGATTCCTCAACTGCTTGCAGCTGATTTTATCAGAACAAGCTAGGGTATCTCTGCACACTTACCTTCTTTGAATACACCTTCAGAGCTCTCAGTCAGTATCTAGTTTGTAACTCAGTCCACATGCTAGGTATGGCTCTCCTCACCTGAGACAGATGTATTACTTGATCCCAAACCCAAACCTCTGACAATGTTTTCGGGTCTGATCAGCAGCTCTAGAGAGGGACCACATTTCCCGCTAGAGCCAGGTATTGAAATTTCCAAATAAAGACAGGGCAGAAAGCCTGCATGTGGGAATTTCTTAGAATGACAACAGGAATCTCCAAGACTCAGCTGCTAACGCCTGAAAGCCTATTCCTTCTGTGATGCCAAAAACATTTCCAGAGTTTGCCTTGAACACTACGTTATAGGCCTACAGGGTGTGGAGAAAGAGAATTTCAAGAAAGGGAGTAAGTCCGTAGTGTTTTAAGAGCAGTCAGATATTGTGGGACTCAGGAAGCATGGAGTTCCAGGCTGTGATCCAATAACCGAATTTATTTTTACATTATAGGGTAAAACAGGGAAAAAATTACCCAAACTAGGCTTTTATATGAAATATATAAACATGCAGTAGAACAGATATTGCTCTTGGATAAGTGTAGTAACCATTAGCCTGAAGAGTTCTCTTCTCCCTCTTACTCACATTCCGACTGCTTAAACATTCATGAAAAGAGGAAGGATATTAAAAGTGAGAACTGAAAAACACATTCAGTGTCCCACATACGACAAACAGCCCATCCGCTAAAGGTGGAAGTACCAGCTACTTGAGGCATTTTCCTAGGCAGCTGTACTGGTTTGTCTAGGGCTCCTTAGGAAAGGAGCAATTAAAAGTGGGTATTCCAAATCCTACAAGAACACTTTATCTCATGGGAGCTTAAAGGGTGGGAGTCTTCTTCCCATCCATTCAGGTTATGCTAGAAAGGAGAGGTATCTAACCATTTTCTGAAGGAAAAAGCAGAGTGTCAAAACAGTCAGTCAATATACCACAGAAAGCAGCAGCACTTTCCTGTCTGGCCAGCAAGGTTCACGTATCATTGGCAGCAACAGCGTCCAAGCTTCAGGGAAGAACTAGAACTATTTTGTTTCGGGAAGAGCTAGACTGTGTTGGTTGCTCTCAATGCCAACCCAGACATACCATTCTTCCAAGGCATTACTGGGGTACACCTCACCTGAGGAAGTGCTCCTGCCTCGAGGTCAGGCATGACTGCTCTCAGCTGTTGGCATCTCTGGCTTTTTGTGGAACTCCATCAACGGGGACTGCTGACACTTAGCTCCAAGGAAAGCTATGAAATGAAATTAAATTAAATAATTGTATCTGTGTGTCCAAATTAAAAAAATCTTTGATGTTGCTATCTTTTCACATATCCTACACCAATATCACAAGAAATCATAACCAGCTCTTACATGACCATGTAGTGCTGAACATTACGGGAGACTCACGGGACCTTTCTATGCTAGTAAAATTCATTGCAAGAAATGGAAACAAACTTGCCAAGTAGTTTTTATATATAAACACCCATGTAGAAGCGAGACAATGAAAGCTGAAAAAGGTAAAATATATTCAAGCAAAGTAAACGCACGCAATAGCTCTCAGGCCCTCTCCTTATCAGTACTAAAGCTACAATGGGAACTTTATGCAGCCTGGGTTTTGTTTTGGCTTTAATTCCTGGAACCTGACCGGCATGTAAGCAAGATCGCTTTCATTGTTACTGTTATTTCCTTTCTCTGGACTTCACTCCTTGTCATAACGCCCTAGGATTTCCGCTGACTTTATCAAATTTAGCCAAATATGACTTTCTACTTGGATTATGAGGTAGATTACTTAACTGAATGACCAGCATCATTTGCGAGCCGGAGACATTAGTTGTCAAGGATGCCACATTGTAACTTTGTTTCCTAATTGCTAGCCCTGGTCAAAGGTCCTTTCTTCTCAGGCATCCAAAAATCATGGTAAGAGATGTTAAAATAATGGAAATTATTAAAATTAGAAATTATTTTCTTCCTTTAATTTGCTTGATTTCTGGCTTGTTATGCTACAACACTCAGGGTATTTCCAAACACTGCCTTTGTGACACTTTGGTGCCATTTTGTAGCTGTATCTCAGCATGTGTTTGTCTAAACAAGCTTTTTTAATAAACAGCCTTGTCCTCAAAAACTGTTTTAGGGTTTTTACACTCCCACAGTACATCCAAAAACTATTTTCCATAAAGACAAACAGGATTTGACTTACAAAACACTAGACTCGAGACTCTGCGGGGGAACTCGTCCTCTCAAAGCCGGGCCCGGGGGTGCTGGGCCCGAGGGTGTCAGGCCCGGGGGGACAGGACAGGCCGGGCCGGAGCCCCCCGGGCGGCGGGGTGTCCACGCGAAGGGTCACGCACAAACGTGCCCCGGGCGGGCCGTCACCCCCGTACGAGGGGACTCTGCCTTTTCTCCCCACCCTGCCAACTACTGCGAAGGCCGCGACCGGCCGCGGGGAGCCTTCCCTCCCCCACAGCAAGCGGAGACCCGCTCCAGAGGCGGCCGCAGGCCCTGGAGCGCGCAGATAACTGCCGGCGCTCCCTGGGGCGGGGACGCGTGCCGGGGCCCGGGGGGGGCGGCCGCCCCCAGCGGCGGGATGCACCGCCCACCGCGCCCGCAC